>APFE030828947.1:2615-32226 GCA_000404065.3 Pinus taeda | reverse complement strand
TGTGACAAGGTTTTACACCCGCGGGGACCCGCCAAATAAAATAATCATTAAAATACATTGCGCGCGGGGGTGGGTTTTAACCTTAGGTTTTCGGGTTTTTAATGTAATCGCGCCCATTTATCAATGTTTTTATTTGAAAAACATTATAACCAATGTATTTAGGGTGGAAAAGGGGTAGGAAGGGTTAATGAGGGCGGGGACCATGGATTTTTGGTTTTTAGCCAAAGTTTTTTAATTGAAAACCATAGTTTAGGGTCAAAGAGGGTTAATATTAACCCCCGATGGATTAATACTCCCCAAGAGAGGGCTATATAGCTATAGTGCTAGGGGGAGGGTATTTATATAGATTTTTTGGGAATTTGTACATAGATCTTTATAGAATTTAGGGAAGGGGGGTACTTAGGGAGCTAAATAATACATTAGTTGTTAATATGACATTGTGAGGTGAGTGTAGGGGTAAAGACTAAGTTTTAAGAAGTAAAACTTAGGAATGAAAGATGAGGGAAATGAGAGTAAAGATTTTTACACAAAAAATGTGGCTTCTTTGTCTTGACTAAACTTCATGGTTTGACCTAGTAGCTTGTCATGAACTGAAGTGGAACTGGACTCTTGAGCAGATCTCAAGGTCCTTGGGGATGTTAGTAAATGATGTTTGGGGGGAAAAAAGGGGGGAATTAGACATGCTTCCAATGTTATGTCCTCAAACCTCTGCTATGATGCCAATACCCTGAATGGAATGATTCTTTGTACTTGATAAGCTAATTGGTGATGGCCCTTCATTTCTACAACCTTGCACTACTTACCCATCCTAGTAATCCTAACATTTTTTCTTCACTTGAAGTGGGTGCACTTGAATTAGCAGACCCTGATTGTTCTCTTTTTCTTTTTACTTCCCTCCTATCTAAATGTACCCTTATTTCTTCCAAGGACCCAAATTAAGCAGTTGGGCTCCTTCATTTCTCTAACTAGCTAGTCATCTGCCAAGCTTGAGCTGTTTGGACAGGAAACATTTTCTATTCTGCAACAAGCAATTTAAACATGGCATGGTCCAGATTGGACTATTGGGCCATCCATCAAGTATGATTAGCAACAGTATTTGTAGAGTATGATACTGCCCAAAGATAGTAGTGGCATTTTGACTAGCCACTTTCCTGGTCTTTAGTTTGGGGTTCATTTTCACTTTTCTCTTGACCATTTGATTTTCTTGCCTTTTGATTATTCTTTTAAGGCATACCCTCTTTTCATTTTTTAATTTTCATAGTATGTACACAAAATATGGAAACTTTGCAGCCTGCAATGATGAACATACTTAGCCCTTCCACTATCAATCATGAAAGATGAAACCTATTGGTATAGGAACCTAACATCCTGCTCTGCCACCAGGTGCTTGCATGTCTCTAACTCTGCCTTCAGTAGCCTTCTAACTGCCAACTAGCTCCTTTCCATGCGAGGTGGCAAAGTCCTCAACCAACTGCTACTTGCCTGGATCGCGGGCACTCCTGTTCCTTTGATCGGCCCTCTGCCACTCACCATTGTTCTCTGGCGAAGCTCCCTGCAGGTCGATTTCCTCTAACAAGGTGGTGGTATATGTGGCGGTGATAATAGGCCTGTGAAGGGCGTTGTGGAATCGAAATTGAGTTGTGTTAGGAGCGAGGTTAGGGGGGAGGGGAAAATTGGCCGTATGAATAGCTGTGTCCCTCTTGCAGGAACCTTGGAGCTGAGCCCGTCCTCTGCCACTGCGGGTATCAGGATACCAGCCAGAGAAGGTGCTATGAGGATTTGAAATGTCATGAGAAGAGGAGGGGGAGGTAGATTCAGCACTGGGCATAGCAGGAGGACGGATACCTCAGCCACAACTGCCCCCTCTTTTGCTACGCATGCAGTGGCGGATGCGAGCCATGGTGGAATTCCACGCAGAGCTACCAGTGGAGAAATTGGAGGAATGGCTATGCAGAGAGCGAGCGGAGTAATTCTGAGCTGGAATCAGATTGCAGTGCCTGGTGTGGGAGAAATGATACCCTTTTCAAACATCCACATAGCTGAGTAGCCAACAACAGCTTCCAGTGACTGTGTGAGAGCAAGGCTCCACTGCCTGAGGAGGCAAATGTTGTGGAGTAAAGGAGGAAGAACTGCGTTATGGCCTGTGGAGGCCATTGACATGAGTTTGATGGAGAAATCTCGAATGGAGCACCCAATTAATCTCACCTACAAGGCGCCATGAATTCCTTTCAGTCTGGCTTGGGAGGGGACGCGGGCGACCATGTGGCCAGTCCTCCCACCGCCCGTCTGTCTAATCGCCATTAATGTCATGGTTATCACCCGCATCTAGGTAATGTAATTTAAATATTAAAGCATTGGGAACTCAGCAATTAAACTTATCGTAAGCAATAAATACTTGATAATCCATCTAACCACTTATAACTTTTAAATATTAACAAATAATAAACATTTTAAAAAATCTAATTTAAATATTAAAGCGTTATGAACCATCAATTAAACTTATTAATATATTTGATAAACAGATATGGCAATTCAAAACACGAAACTATTTATATTCATATTGATATCGGTTGATATTGACATTCTTGGCTAGTTACATATTTTTGTATTATTTTATGAGATATATTTTAATATATTTTTATTTTTTTATTTTTAT
The DNA here is from genome assembly GCA_000404065.3 of Pinus taeda. Taxonomy (NCBI): domain Eukaryota; kingdom Viridiplantae; phylum Streptophyta; class Pinopsida; order Pinales; family Pinaceae; genus Pinus; species Pinus taeda. The sequence continues at coordinate 29,570 of APFE030828947.1, read as the reverse complement.
TTTAATTTAAGTAGATAGAGAATTTATGTTTTTTTAATATTTTTTATTGAAAGGTCTAGATTGGATTATCAGAGAATATGCTTAGAATATGCTTTAGTCCTAATAATTATCAATGGTTGTTAGTGTATTAAAGGTTTTGTTAGGTTGCACTAATTTTAATAAATTAAAAAATTATTAGTGCCCATTGGAAGTTCACCAATTTCGTAGGTATTTGAGATTATTCTATTCTAATAGGTACCTCCATGATAAATTTATCATTATTATTTATAATGTTCATTTATAAATAAGCAAAATATTTAGCAAAATGGTCCATTACTTTTAATAAATTTTAAAAAATATATTAGTGTCACTTGGCTCACCCCCTACCAATTTCCTAGAGATTAGAGATTTGAGACTATTCCAATTCTAATAAGTTCCTCCATGATAAGTTCCTCATTATTATTTATAACGTTCATTTATATTCTTTTTCTTCTTAAGCTAAAGTTGGCCCATAACCTTTTTTATAAGTGGTTAATTAAGTAAATGTGTGCATTAGTAAGACATTCATGTTGCAATAGTTTTTTTTTGTTATATTTCTGAAGCCTTTGGCTATACCAATCACATTAATATTTTTAATATAATTGTACTATTGATATGAGATTTTTTTAGTGAAAGACTTTTTAATAATTTTATAGATTTCATTTTTATTCTAATTAAAAATTAACTTATTATTATGTATTAATATCTAGTCAAGTTTGCTCATATTTTCAAGTATTGTGCAGATGAGATAGAGAAAATGATTGAGTATGATTTTTTTCTCTCTCATTTTTTCATATTTTAAATTTATTTTGTCATCAAAATTCATTATCAACATTCTATGCTAGTGACTGAGTTTTGTATTATTTTATTACTTATTGTCATGTATTCTTTTCTAGCAAGTCTAGTCAAATTTTTAAGTATCCTGTGGATGAGATAAAGGGATGATTGAGTATGATTTTTTTTTTTAATATGGCCATATTTTAACTTTATTCTATTGTGACAATTCATTAAATTCATTAAAGGTAACACTTTATTGTGTCATACCAATTCATTAAAGGTAACAAAGGTGATTGATTATTATTGTTATTTCTATTAAAAGTTGGATAAGAATATTGTGTGGATGGAATTTAAGTTGATTAAGTTTGAAAATAATTTTTTATTTTTTTTATAGAATAGAACTTTAAACATATAATGCAAATGAGTTTTCTATATAAATTAAAAGAGATGGGTGAGTATGAATGTTAATTTGATATTCCTAAGATTTCAGTAGTTGACACATTAATATGTTGGAATTGTAATAAATTGGTGATCTTCTAGGTTGTTATACATATAATAAAAATTTCTCTATTAATGAAATTTATTGCATAATTGATTTTATGTATTTTTATTAGCTTCATTTCCACTATGGTTTATCTTTTCAAAATAATGTTTCTTAAGGCTTTCCCAGGTCAATTAATGAAGAACGATATAGAGTGGATTGTACAAATATTTAAATGTCACAAGGTCTTAGAAATTAATGTGAAAAATGTATTGTAGATTTGAAGAAAAAAAGGGAGGACGATACAAAAAAGATTAATTATCTTAACATTTAGGATAATGAGAAATCCCTCTTCACAAGCAAAATAATATGTCTTCTCATGTAACAAAATAATAATTAACTGAATATCCATTTAGAGAGTTTGTTGAAGAAACATTGGAAAATATTTTTTTCTAGAAATCAATTATGAATGTTATAAAAGGAGTTTGAAGATAATTTTGAAGACCCCTGAGGGGTTGGAATTTCCATAATTGAGACCTAAGGGTTTTTTTCAATGACAAATGAAACATTGAGACCCGAGGATTGGAAAATTTGGAATTCTAAAACTTGTTATTGTTTATCAATTTTGAAATAAAAGTTGGGATATCGAAATATTTCAAAGAAAATCTTATTTGATTGCGTGAATGATTATATTACTAAATTACTGTGAGTTAATTCATTATTCATTATTCAATTTTGTGTGAAATTACTTTCTTTAATGTATTACATCCCACCCAACTTCCGAGTTACAATCTAGTTTAGTTTTGTGCTTTCTTTTTCAAAAACGATTTTTTCACTGTGACTTTAGAGTTAAAACTTCCCCCAACACCAAACATAGAAACATTGGAAAAATGAAATATTTTATTATTCTTTGTTTATATTAGGAATATAGTGTTTGTTTTGATGTCGAAGTGCATTTATTTTGCTTTATTTCATTGTGTTTTTTGCAATTTTAATGAGTTTTTTTTTTTTTTTTTGGTAGGTAAGCACCCACAGGGAATTTGAACCAATGACCTATCGCAAGAAGTGCCTTAACAGTGAACCCATTCACTGTCAACCCAAAGCCCCATGGGCCTTAATGAAACTATTTAAAAAACGTTTAATATTTTTATTTTTGCATAAACTTAAAAATAGTTTTTTAATTTTCAACAAATTCTATTTTTAATTTTTTTCAATGGGAAGAGAGAGTTCTAATAGGACATAATTCCTTTGTAAAGGGTATTTTATTTTTGGTATTTGTCTGTACTTGAGAATTCATTTTAGAATAAATAAATTTGATTTTCTGAGTGGTCATTTCGTTGGTGAGTGCCCTAATACTAACACTATGATGTTAGTGTTCTACTCAATGATGTTAGATTTGATGCAGTTGTATGTCCATTGCATAGGTCGTGGGGAGGAAGAGGGGTTGAATAAATATCCAATTAATATTATTATGTTTCGTGGTTGCAGGTCCTTTGCATAGTCAAAGGAGGGGAGGGGAAGGGGAGAACGGGGTCTGAACAAATTTCCAATTAATATTATTATGTTTACTTGTGTGAAACTTTTACTGTGTCGAGGATAGAATATGTGCGGGAGAACGGGGTCCTTTGCATATTGTGAGGGTGTGACTGTCGATCCTTTACATAAATGAGAAGAGCATGAACAAAATTGTAATTAAATTCCATTATTTTAGTGGGTAACGAAGTCGAAGTGTGTGGAATCTTCGTCGTCAGTACCTTCACTACATGGTAGTTGGTTTAGCCAACGACATGGACCCACATCACGTGTTTTGTGTGTTTCATGCGTTCGTTCACTTTGAAAAACAAAATCCTTTTCTTTCGATTTTACTTGAAAAGACTTACCTTTTCCTTTGATTTGATTTCATTGAATATCGCTTGCCATTGATTCATACATGCCACTCAACATTTCATTTATTGTTTTCTTTTTCAAAAACAATTCTTAACTCGTGACTTTAGAGTTAAAGTCCCCTCCCCCCACCCCCCTTCGGCGACATAGAAACATCGAGCAAGGGACTATTTTATTTCTTTTAAAGGTTATTCATGACATGACTTTCAAAACGATCAACTTCAAATCACAACTAAATATTTCCAGATACTAGCTAGTTTTATTTATGTTCAATAAAATTGCAGTTAAGATTTATGAAAGATTAAATGAAAATCTCTTCTTAGGAATAATATCTTTAGGTGGCAATTGGGTCCACATACCAGTGGACATCACTACACCAAACAAGTATAGGCTTAATCAGGATCTTGATTGGGTGATGATCCCTTGTTGTAGGAGGACTCTTAATCAAGGTCTTGATTGGGTGATGATCCCTTGTTGTAGGAGGTCAACAGGTTGCTCTGCAAAATATCCATGCGTAACCCTTATAGAGGAGGGAAAATTAGAAACATAAATTTTTACAACTAATTTTTGCACCTTACGATTGTGAGAAGAAGGGTGTTCATGGTGACTCTAGAATGGTGTATCATACAATTTATTTATGAAGGAAAGGTTAGATCATGCTAGTTGAGGAAGGAGAATCCATCTAGTTTCATATGGATTCTTATGATGTACAACTTCCTACTAAGATGGGAGGGGTGAGGAGGCCAAAAAAATTATATGCATCGCTTGTTTCCTCTTTTGTTTGAAATCTTGATTTTCATATTTTTTATAATAATAAAAATAATCTGATTTTAAGGTCACAACAAAGTGAAACACAAAATTGGTGTACGAGACACCCTTGTTTGTGGGACAAGGTCCCTCCCGCCATGCAATAATTTAACTGTTAATTCTAGAAAGGTTAACATACCCAATCCTCCTCTAGGTTTGAACTCAAGAACTCTTTGGAGAAGATACATTTTCTCAACCATTAAGATCACCAAAAAAATAAAATTGTGCCCAAAAGCTTTAGGTTATATATTTGTAGAGAAGTTATCTTAATCATTGATTGGCTTTTAATTAGACCTAGAGAAAATGAAAACCAATTTTGACAACTATTTAATCCTAACTAATTTTTATGCTCTAGATACAATCACAATTCCATATTTGATGAAAATAATGCTTAGAAAATGAAAAAATAAAGCATGTAATCCAAAAAAATATTACATATGTGTCAAAAGAAAGGCTTCAAAATTTAATATAAGGTGCTAAAATACTATATCTAAAGAATAACATAAATATATGTAATGATAAAAAAGTAAATACAATGAATTTTATCCAAGGAATTAAATCTACATAACAACCTTAGATCTAGAAAAGAGGTGTTGATACCGTGAAAGACCATAAGCATATGCATACATCAGCATATGCATAAATATATAATGATGCAGGAGCATCCGACTCAAAATTATCATTGCATTTTAGTAAGACATAGGGGGTCTTGTGTTTTAAGGGAGTTGGTTTCCAAAAGAATTAAATTAATGTAATTTTAATGTTTTTGAATGATTTTAATTTAGAATAGGAATTAATTAAATACTATGAGGATATTTGTAAATTCTCTCGAATGTAGGAGAACATGAGTGATTAGTGAGGATTGAGAGATTTTGATTTATTTTAAATCTTAGATTAGGGATTGGTTTCATGATTTTAGGGATTAAAGAGAATCCTTAGGATTTAGTTGAGTTGTTGAGATTCCCACGGGATCATTAAGAGATTTTAGGACTTGATGAGCAAATTAAGGATCTGAACCAAAATTGGTTAACAGAACCTTTTGTATAAAATATAAGCCTCAAAAGCATGAAAAGGGGGAATCGTCATTAGATAGGTAATAGAGAAGATTGATTGTAGCCTACGGGCAAATAGAGTGAAGTAGTGTCAAAAGGCCACTAATATAGAAGATCAGGCCAAGAAGGAATTCATTGTGTAAATATTTATTTATTAATACAGAAGTGCAATTTCTGAGTTTGTGTGGACTGTATTATATAATTGAATTATAAAATATGCATAGTATTAGAGTATTTGCATAACATAAGTGTGTAGGGAATTCAAAAAGAATCTGAAAGAGAGGACAGTGCACAGAGGAGTATTGCGATGATCGGACAATGTTTGAATATGATTGAATAACCAAATCAAATCTCAAGAGTGGTAGCGTTTGAATAATACACAAAACAAAGCTCACGAAGGAGTCAAGCAAAAGAACAATCAAAGATCGAAATCGATGAAAGGAATAAGAAATCCTTGCTTCAACCTAGTTCTTTGGTTGAAGTCTTCGATGCAATGTATAGATTGGTCGAGCCTGGAGCAAATTCATTGAACAGTAAAGTCACACACATAAGATCAAAGACCTAGAAGGAATTAAAATCAAAGAACGGGAACCGTCGGATCGGTAAGATCGACGGATGATATTGATGGAAGATGAATGGTGGAGATTAAAACCACGTGTTAGTAGAAGGATGGAGTGGTCTTTGCAATTGGTCAGCGGTATCTCGCGCGCCCTAAAAGCTATAAATGGTATTCTACTATTTCATGCAATTAACATGAGGGGTTGACACGTAGCATGAGAAAACCACTTTTCTCACGCGCTCTCAATCTAATATCGGCCATGCATGTAATCACATGAAATGACGTGATCATCATTAGATTGAAGTAAATGAAATATACGGTGGAGATCGGCCAGGATAGTTGGCGCATGATACGTCGTGATAGCCGTTGGATCAAACGGGACAAATCGACGATGGTAATTTGGAGCACCCAAAAGTCAAGTGTGAAATATATATGTCAGTTGTGCAACATGCGGTTGACAGTGATTGGTCAGGTTTGTTATGGATCGAATGGTAAGAAAATCCATGGGTATAATCTGATTAACATGTGATTAAATAGCTTCTGTTGAAGAATTTAATTAAGAGCATTAAACCTTGGTTTAAGAAGGTTTTACTAGGCAGAAATATTAAAATTTTAGGAACATAGTGTGACATTAAATTTTATTTGCATAATGTGGGTAGATGAGCTTTAGGCTGCGTCATATAACAATAAATTTATCGTATTTGAACTCCTAAAAAAAATATTACATAAATATAATACTCTTAATAAACATAAAGAGAGGAAGAAAAAAAATAATTTAAATGGTAAATCCCAAAAGCTAATGAAGAATAATATCTATATTACTCTAATGATACCTCATTGCAAATACAAAATGCAAAATGCCTTATAGTTGAATATGACCAAGAAACAAACACTAAACACATTATGACAATAAAAACATATTATAATATATATCCATAATAATAACAACAATTTTGTTAATTTATGAATTAATATTAAATTAATCTATATAACAAATTATTTTTAATTACATAAAATCAAATATGCATTAAATTAATTATATTTAAATTACAATTTTTTATTTAGAATTACAAGGTTGAGTTTTTCTTTTATATTTTTTTCGTAATTAACATTTATTTTTAATATTTTTTATTAAAAAAATTATCTGACAATCAACATCCACCATGAACAACTTCTTATCAAGTTTGAATTTAAAACCTGTTGAGACTAAACTTGAATCAAGCCGAATGGTTGGTAACTAACGTGTCAACTCTTGGGAAGACCTACAAGTGTTAGGCCAACGAGATCATCTTCGGCAACTATTACACCAACACTCCCAAGTTCATCCCGAAATTAGGTGAACCTGGTCAAGTACTGTGGTAGTGTGTCACCCTTCTCCATCTTGATTTGCCTGAGCTTGTACTTCAATGCCAACTATTTAGTAAATTTAATGTTCTTAAATTGCAAGCATAAATTATTGACAGGAATTGGTAAACTTATGAATTGCAATGCACTATATATGCTAGAACCCATTCTTACTCTCAGTTTATTATGATGATTGTTGTTTTATGTTTTGTTTGTTCTTTTTGATGAAATGTAAAAGATCATGATGATTTAAACTGAATTCTAATTTAAGTGAGTTGAATCTGTTTTTAAATCTTAACTAATTTACTTGCCAAGAATGAATTAAGAAGAAAAACTAAATTCTAAAAAGAAAGAAACAACTTCAATATTTGTATGTCTTTTGGAAATTTGTATGTGACTGAAATCTCCATTAATAAAAATAAACAAATTGTTAAATTATTGAAATCATTAGAAAGCAATTACAATTTTAAACTCAGAAAAAAGAATCTTTAAATTACAATCGAAAAATAAACTACTTAATTTGCAGGAAAGAATCTATTTGAAAGAAATATTTTATTGCTTAGATGAAAGAAGGAAAATCTAATCCCTAATAAACATCTATGCAAAAAGAGATTTAATCTATCTTCAAAAGAAAATAAATTTACGTCGGCTTAACATCTATTGTAATTGAAAAGGAAATGTTGGAAATGAAACGGCAATTCTATAAATAATTGTTCATCTATTTAAGCCAAAAATCTATGCTAAAATCCATGGAAACGAACTAGAATCTATAGAGTACCTATATTATGGAATGTTGGAAACTAATTAAGATCTAAAGGTACAAACACTTATGTTATAGAATGCTGGAAACTAATTAAAGAGATGACAAAGATGATTTAAGCGTCTAGAATGAAATGAGAACGAAATATCATAATAAAAACATAACAATTGAATGTATGAAAACATCTAATTGAAAAATTTAAAATAAAACAGAACCTCTTTTATTTTAGGGGCCCTCCGTAACAAATGGTCTCAACTTCAGGCATCAATTAACTACGCATTGGAAGTTTAATATGCATCTTCATTCAGGGAATAAAAACAGAGTTTGTAACATAGTATTACAGTGACATCCAAAATTATCCCTTTCTCTGTTTCAATGGCGTGTTTATATAGTGATTACAATGTAACTTCATGGAGATTCATATGGCTAAACATTAGAACTGAATGGAAAACTAGTTGCCAAGAATTTGATGAAGCACAGTCCATTCCAACCTCTGTTTTCTTGACTGAGCATTTATTGACACATAGGTGCACTGTTTGCTAATTGAAAATAGGGCTTCAAAGAACCTGAAATATCTCTGAAATGGTAACGAATTTGGGAAACTTTGTCATAACAAACTTAATTGGGCCCATTATGAACAAAACCCGTGTTTTTTTTCTTTTTTGAGATTCTCTTTCATTTCCTCAGAAAAAGTGTTTGAAGTTGACTGGTCAAACTACTGCAATTTTCCCTTGATCTTTGCCTGGAGGTCCACATGTGCGAGCTGGGTGGAATTTGACCAATCAAAATCCATATTGGAGCTTCTAGAAACAATGTCCATGTGTCGAGTTTCATTCTAGAGTGGTGCTACTATCTTAACCATGGAGGTAGCTACGGAAACTTGAGAAATCTGCAACAACTTGAACTTGTTAAACTGTCATTAGTTAAAATCTTACAAAGTTCTTCTTAATCTACTAAAAATAAAGGAAAACTATGTTAATTAACCACTTAGACATATAGATACACGTCATGAAGAATTATGGTAAAAATGGTGATAAGTGAGTGAAATGGTGCAATGGATGGTTGGAAATAATGACCTAATGAATGTCAAAGACAAGTGAAAATGATGACAAATCAGTGACTCAACATCTCCCCCACACTGAGATATTTGCATGTCCTCATGAAGTTGAGTCTCAAAAATGAACTCATATACCTCTTTTATTTATCCACACAAGGTTTTCATATTTCATTCTTGAAGAGTGTTTCTTTAAAAAAATCTCGTTAATATTATTAATGAATTTCTTCTTATATCACCTGTCTTTTATCCTTTCCAACTTCATGAGAGCATGGATCCACACCAAGTCTCATCTCCATGGAATAAAGATAATTTCTAGCACCCTTGTCTTTGATGCCTAAATCTGAAAGTTGAACGTTTCAATGGAAAATGAAACATCAAATAAAATGAAATATGAATGCACACCATGTAAAATACAACTCCCAAGAAGTAGTCTCTCCCAAAATATACTATTTTTTAATTTTTCTTCTATTGTATTCATCTTAGAATCCATTTCACCTAATTGTGCTGCAATTAGACCATAAAATGTCCAAGAAATGGAGTCAAACCAATAAAACCATCTCCACCATACAAGATTTGTCAACCAAGGGTAGAAGAGATTCCAAGAGGAATAAAAGGTCGATGAAATGATTGAATCATTGTGTAACTTGGAGTAATAACCATACATTCAAGGCTTAACTCAATTTTTTTCAATGTGAATCATGTTTATTACCATACTTTTGGAGGTGTTCCTCAAATCCTTTTGTATGCATGTTGAAATAGGGTATCAATGTATTATGCATGAGCCTTGATGAATATGTGCTGAATATGTAAAGAAGACAAAGCATTTTTATGTTGTTGCTAAACTCCTGTTGCATTTTCTTTATGATATGAAAAGAAATTGCTACCATTTTTTTTACCTTGTGCGAACTCTTGCTCTTGTTTGCTGCATATATCCTTGCAAGGTAGCATCCTTGTGATATCATACCCATAGAAGAGAAAAATATGCACGGATCCTGAGAAAATTAAGAAATGGCTGTAGGTGAAAGCGACAAATTTCTTCAAAAATACACACTGGAATTTCTTGAAATTTTTTGTATTAATTTACCCTACCTTAATTCATTTACCATAAAAAGTTGACGACCGACGGATGCACAATTTGCAAGTTATGATCAAATAAATTTTTGCCTTGTTTCACCCTTCACGTTGCCCAATGTTGCAACAAAAACATATGCCACAAACTCATTTTAAGGACAAATTGAGTGATTCAAAAGGGAAATGGTGTATTTTTACCTTTTTCTTCCACTTCATGCCTTCAAAATCCCATTTTGATGAAGAAAAGATGTTGCTATGCAAAAATACCAAATCTGGCCTAATCTATCCACAGTTGTAAAAAATGAAAATCCTCCTTAAACCTTGCTAATAATTCCTGGAAATTTGCATTTTTTTGGAATTCTTCCCATCTCTTACTCAATTTACCATATTCTAAGAAAATCCAGAAGCTCTGATTTTTTTTTATTTCTGCTCCAATCTCTTGCAATATTTGTGCCAAAACTGCCTCTGGAAAAAAAATGTTACAACAAAAAACAGGCTGCTACAATAATTGCTGCAGAAACTGCAACTTTTCGTAGTTATTGCGGAAAATGTTAATTTTTCAAAAAGTAGTTTTCTCTGAGTTTGAACAGCTTATTTGGATTATGTAGTGCATGCTGAAGTAGAAATCATGAATCATAATGCATATTCACTGAAATAGGCCCAATTTTATTGTTTTGCTTGAAAATGAAATGAATGAAAAAGTGTTGTAATGGTGCCATCATGCCACTGTTGAATGAAAAAAAATGTTGCTACAAGAAACCAATAAAATATATTGTTGTAAGTTGTTGTTGATTCCATAAAACCATTAGTCTTCATCCAAAACCAAAAATCATGGTACAATTCTTACCATGTAAATGAATGTGTTGAAGTCAAGCATGGAAAGAAATCATTGGATTACCGATCATTAATGAAAATCATTAACCAATGTGAGAAAATTCATCGATAATGTAAATGAGTGTCAAGGTACCTGAGTGCATCTTGACAGGGATGAATGAATGTGTTGAAGTCGAGTCACCTGCAAGGTCTGAAAATCAAGAGACATTTTTGTATTCCCATTGTTGTCAATGAGGAGGCTTTCCATTGATGTATGCAAGTTCCAAGGCACTCCAAATAATATTTGATCTTGATCCTAGATAAGGTGTTGAGGTTGATGGGACAAGATCTGTTGGAAGGTGGGCCTTAAGGAATCCCACATCAGCCAACTCGAGCATAGAACCAAAAATGATTTGAAGAACCATAATAAAAGATTGAAACCATCATGAAATTGAAGAACTTATTGTGAACTTTGCGCAAGCTGGTTTTCACAATACGACTTATTTTTCTCTTTACTTTTTTTTTATATATGTAGTACTCTACTTGAAAAATAAATCTCATTCATGTATATGAATACTTCCAATCGAACCATGTGTGTAACAAGATGACAGATAAATTCATATGCAAGTTTTGAAATATATTCTTTGATATGTACCAGTATATAAGAGACCAATTTTCTTGATTGAGATGATGTAGAAAGATATTGAAGAATTGAGCATTGGGATCTGATGACTGCCTTGAACTAAGATTCAATGTAATCTTGTCTTCCTTGGCTTCCTTCTATCATGCCATGCAAGTCCTCAGATATGTGATCTCCATTCATAGAATCTGGTGATAAGCATGCATGAAACTTTTCAATCTCAAGTTCCAACAACTACTCTTTATCGACAAGCATCCATGATTCTTAGACCTTATCTGAGTCTTCTTCTTCTGGTTGTTGTTCTTGAATGGCAGTTGGTGAATCATTTTTCAATACCTTGACATTGTAAGTGGATTGAGTTTTTTTATTGTTGGGAATTCAAAATGGTTGTGTAGGTAGTAGAGTGGGAATGGACCTTTGGGGTGTTCGTGTGCGTGGTAATGGGAAAGGTTGAATTGAGGTCAACTGAGGATGAAAATGATGCTCTGGTGGAGGTGAATGGTATGGATAACATTGATATTGGTATTGAGGATAGTGAGGGAAAGATTGAGGATACAATGGATTTCCTCTATAAGGCTCTTCCCAACCTTGCTTCCAAGATTGGTTTTGAGATTGGGATTGAGATGGCCAAGGCAAGGGTGTTTGTCGATTACTTTGAGATTGTTGTGCATAACCTTGAAAATGTTCACAAGGATATTGCATCATATTAGGTTGATGAGGCTGCCATAGTCCTCTTGGAGCTACGTAATAGAGTTTCTCTTTTGCTTGATTCACTCCATTATACTTTTGGTAAACTGCCTTCAACCTTGGAAATCTTTAATGTTATCGAGTGGACATTCATGCAAAGAATGTTTCTTTGTACATTTATGGAAAAATAAAGCAACATTTTCAACCTTTTGCTTGTTTTTCATTCTTATCATGTTAATTTGTTCATTTAAATTACCAAGAATGTTTAGTAAATTGTTAAGTTCAATTTGACTTACCAATCATGTTGTCAATTTACTTACTCTTGCCATAAATGGACCTTGAGGGGATCTTACATACTTTGCTTTCCCTCTTGATATGTTCTTGCATAGTTCACAAATCTCTTGAAATGGCAATTGAGAGACATCTCCTTTTCCCACCGGGTTAAGAAGATCAATCCATTCATCCTTTATAACATTTAATAGGAGAGTCTTTAATGTGTCTAATCCTAAATTATGCAATTTAGATCTTTTGATACTATAAGTAAATCCTTCTACTAAGTCTTCTAGTTTTTCATCCCCTTTTTGGTTCATCTTAAAGACTTCATTTCTAAGGTCACAGTGCATGCAATAATCTTTATGTTTTTCCAAAAAAAAATCTTTTCATATCATCCCATGTCCTTATAGAATTTGTTCCTAAAGTCATGAACCATCTAAGAGCTTTATCCTTCAATGCTGTTGGAAATAAATTCAATTTTTTAATGTGTAATGAGTAGCCATAAGATCTACAAATGATTTCAAATTCAAAAAGAAAAGTTTCCAAGTCTTCTGATCTCATACCTTTGAAGTTAGGAAGTATGGATGGAGGGATGTTCTTCATTTGAACAGTGACATCGATTTCTTGAATGGGAAATCCAAAAGGATCTTATTCATTGTCATCATCTCCATCCATTTCTTCAACCTCATTTGTCATATCTTCTTCTACCTGCAAAACTAGGAATTCATGATGTGGATGTGTGGTTCTTACTGCACGACATGATATAGTGGGGGTGGTAGGTGATTGAAATTTGTTTGTATGTTTTCTTTATTTAAGAAATAAAAAGGCTCCTATTTACACTTCCCCAACAATGGCGCCAAAATGTTTAGTCAATTTAATGTTCTTAAATTGCAAGCATAAATTATCGACTGGAGTTGGTAAACTTATGAAGTGAAATGCACTATATATGCTAGAAGCAATTCTTACTCTCAGTTTATTATGATGATTGTCGTTTTATGTTTTGTTGGTTCTTTTTGATGAAATGTAAAAGATCATGATGATTTAAACTGAATTCTAATTTAAGTGACTTGAATCTATTTTTAAATCTTAACAAATTTACTTGCTGAGAATGAATTAAAAAGAAAAACTAGAATTCTAAAAAAAAAAAAACGACTTCAATATTTTATGTCTTTGGAAATTTTTATGTGAATGAAATCTACATTAATGAAAATAAAAAAATTGTTAAATTATTGAAATCATTAGAAAGCAATTGCAATTTTAAACTCATAAAAAGAATCTTTAAATTACAATCAAAAAATAAACTACTCAATTTGCAAGAAAGAATCTATTTGAAAGAAATCTTCTATTGCTTAGATGAAAGAAGGAAAATCTAATCCCTGATAAACATCTATGCAAAAAGAGCTTTAATCTATCTTCAAAAGAAAATAAATCTACACCGGCTTGACATCTATTATAATCGAAAAGGAAATGTTGGAAATGAAACGACAATTCTAGAAATAATTGTTCATCTATTTAATCCAAAAGTCTATGCTAAAAACCACTAGAATCTATAGAGTACCTATATTATGGAATGTTGGAAACTAATTAAAGAGATGACAGAGATTATTTAAGCGTCTAGAATGAAACGAGAATGAAATATCATAATAAAAAAATAACAATTGAATCTACAAAATCAAAACTATAAAAGCATCTAATTGCAAAATATAAAATAAAACAGAACCTCTTAAGTTGCAAGGGCCCTCCGCAACAAATGGTCTCGACTTCAGGTATCAATTAACTGTGCATTGGAAGTTTAATATGCATCTTCATTCAGGTAATAAAAACAAAGTTTTTAACACAATATTATAGTCACATCCAAAATTATCCCCTTCTATGTTTCAATGGCGTGTTTATATAGTGATTACAATTAAACTTCATGGAGATTCATATGGCTAAATATTAGAACTGAATGGATGCCTAGTTGCCACAAATTTGATTAAGCACATTCTATTCCAACCTTTGTTTGCTTGACTGGGCATTTATTGACACATAGGTACATTGTTTGCTAACACAACAACAAACTAGGGCTCCAAAGAACCCAAAATATCTCCCAAATAGTAACGAATTTGGGAAAACGGCTCATACCAAACTTAACTTGGCTTGTTATGAAAAAAACCCATGTTTTTTTTTTTCTAAGATTCACTTTCATTTTCTCAAAAAAATCGTTTGATGTTGACTAGTCAAAACTGCTGCGATTTTCCCTTGATCTTTTCCTCAAGGTCCACATGTGCGAGCAAGGTGGAATTTGACCCATCACAGTCCATATTGGAGCTTCTAGAAACAATGTCCATGTGTTGGATTTCATTCTAGAGTGGTGTGACTACCTCAACCATGGAGGTAGCTAAGGAAACTTAACAATTCTACAGCAACTTGAACTTGCTAAACTATCATTAGTTAAAATCATGCAACATTCTTCTTAATCTACAAAAAATAAAGGAAAAATATTTTAATTAACCACTTAGACATATAAATACACGTCATTAAGAATTATGGTAAAAATGGTGGTAAGTGAGTGAAATGGTGCAATGAGTGGTTGGAAATAATGGCCTAATGAATGTCAAAGACAAGTGAAAATGATGACAAATCAGTGACTCAACACCAACTACTTGTGGTCATTGTTGTTCTAAAACAAGTCTTTCAAGCCTTTCCACATTGTATATGGAGTCTCCTTACTGTGAAGATTCGAGACAATATGATCTCAAACTCCTTCCAATAAGATCCTTTTTGCTTTTTCTATGCACTTCTTCCACTCTGCTAGATCATGTCCATGAGTTGGAGTTGGTTTTGAGATGTCCTTATCAATGAAATCCTTCAATCCATTGTCTTCCATGACTGCTTCCATCCGGCCTCTCCTAGTAATGTAATTTGAGCTACCCTCAAGGGCATACTCGAGCCTCAAACCATAGAATGCCATCCTGATTCTGCTGCTAGCTCTAGAGAAGATATATGCAAAACTTGTTCCTCCTACACGTAAAAAATTGTATTCTTCTCTTCTATTGTGACTTCAGCTCTCATAACATGTATAAATTCATTTTAGATTCAAAATGTAATTTAGTAAAACAATAAACTTGAATCTACTCTACCAACCACGGAAACAATTAACTATCACGAAATTATGAAGCATATAAGAGAAAAAATTCAATCAACACATTATACAATGATTTCTTGGGAAAAGCCGCAGCTAAAAACCTTATTATATGTATATTTCATTAATTAGAAAATATGATAAGATTACAATGTTGTGCTCAAGCCCGAGCAACCTCTGCACTATCTTTATTTGTCTCACTGCTTCCAAGACAAGCCTAGGCCAATACTTAACCAAATTTTGGATTTCCCTAGTCCCTATTTCCTTGTGTTGTTTCCTTTTTAATTATCCCCCTATTAATTAGGGAAATCCCCATCCAATATTGTGCAATCCATCATAGGCATTCCTATGACTACATGCACCACCGGTACAATTTGGAGGAGTATACAACTGATAGTACATTGTCCTTGAACTCCAATCTCAACTAGGTAACTTTCAATTCACACATGTATGAGTTATTTATGGTTGATTGATGAGTTATCTGGTTGATCACTGAGTGTGGTTCAAGTTCCACTTCCACACTTTGACCTTCCACTAGTTCCTCTAACAGTTGGAACTGGTTAAACTGACTTTAACTCACATCAACTGAATTAATTAATTACAATTAAAAATAAACTCAACCAGGGTGCCTATAAAGTAGGAACCACTCTACATGACTCAAGTTAGACCCTCAACTTGAATTAAAAATAAAAAAAATAAGTCAAACTAACTTAGTTAAATCGTACAAGTTGTCATGTGATGTGGAATTACAATTTTCCTCTAATTTAATTGAAGAGAAAATTAAATTAGAATTTTTCTTGGTGCCATTTCCAGCACATTGTTAGCTTCCTATACCAATAGGGTTTCATTTTTCATGATTGACTGGGGAAGTGCCAAATATGTTCATCCTTTTTATGCTGCAAAGGTTCCATATGTTGATGAATTTTCACTATGTGTAAGGGGATAACTCTTGCCACAATTGATGATTAGCCAGACAGCTTAATCCTGGCTAGATCATGTTTGAATTTTACTTGTCTTAGAATAGAGAATAAAGGTCTGCACAAACAGTTTAAGCTTGGCAGGCTAGTAGTTAGGCGGAGAAGCAAAGGGTCTCAACAGCTTAATCTGAGCCCTGGAAGAAATAAGGGTAGACTTAGATAGGAGGGCAGCTAAAAGAAAAGAGAAGAATCAGGGTTTGCCAGTTCAAGTGCACCCAATGAGAATGAAGGAAAAATGCTAGGTATACTAGGTTGGGTAGGTAGTTTTGATGGTATAGAAGCATGGTTTGTGGGCAATTGGCTCCTTGGGAATAAGTGGTCATCTCATAAAATTATAAGGTACCATGGCAAGGTGGCTACAAAACAAATGGAGCATGACTAATTCCCCTCCCCATTTTCCCAAGAAACACTTACATTCCCCCCAAAGGGCAATGAGATCCGCTCATTACCTTTAGCCCAATTTATTCCATGGCAAAACTAAGTGAAAATATGTTTTACCTAGGCAAAACAAGCCACATTTCTTGTGTAAAAAGTCTTTATTCCATCTCACCAAAGTTTCCTAAACTTCCCCATTTGTCATCCTTTCCTTTCCCCTTGGCCTAAGTTTGCACTCTATAAAACTTAGCCTAAGCCATACAAACCCATCCCCCACAATCATATTAACCTACTAACATTATTATATAACTCCTATGTATAACTCCATTGTGCCAAAAAAGCCCATAGCTCCTGCTTCTCCAGCTGACATTAATCCATAGAACTAAATTGACGCCAACAAACCAGTTCTAACAGCAAAAATCCCGAAGAAATCTTCAAAGCCATCGTCTTGCCCATTTTTACCTGCACAAAGTCAAAAGTTCCAATTTTAAAAGCAACGGAGGTAAGCCATGGAAGGTCCAGTGGCCTTAAACATCACTCCCCTCAATGCCCCCCACAAAGAGTTAGAACATTTGCCCTTGGCTAATAGAGATTACCTTATCCAAGACCTTGTAGGTTTCCAAAACCATCTTCAAGCAGTCTGTGAGCTCAAAAATAGTTACTTAAATCAAGATGATTTCTGTGGAATTTGGGAATGAAATCTACCTAGATACTACCTCCCCTCTGTGAATATATTCCCTGAGATCATTCACCTCTGTTGTGAGAACTATGAGCCAACAAACAGAGCAGTTAAAAGTCCATCTGGGACTACTCTTTTTTATATCACTCCTGACTCTATCAATCAGATGCTGAACTTCAAACCAACCCACCTCTAGTTTCCTCTTACCATGAAGTACTTGCTGGATGAAGGTCCCAAACTCTCCAGCTTAGAGATAGCTAGAATTTCCAATGTGTTCATGAGAGCAGATAGCCAGCCCAAGGAGCCACCTCCTTTTCACTATGTCTGCTTCACTGAAATGGGTAGATTAGTGGTTGATATGATATCTTTTGTGTTGGGGTTTAAGACAAGTGAACACATTGATGAAACCATATTGGTTATGATGTCTATTTTTACCCCAGGGAAGCCCCCTGCTGTCAAGTACAATTATGCAAAGTTTATTGCCAATAAGATGCATGACCAATTGTTGTGGCT
The DNA here is from genome assembly GCA_000404065.3 of Pinus taeda. Lineage (NCBI taxonomy): Eukaryota > Viridiplantae > Streptophyta > Pinopsida > Pinales > Pinaceae > Pinus > Pinus taeda. The sequence goes on along the minus strand of APFE030828947.1, from coordinate 11,679 downwards.
AGATAAGGAGGGAATCTTCAAATATTCTTCCTATATCTATCATCTATTTTATATTACCAGCCAAATATCTTCCAATTCCCTATTAGAAAATTGGACCATAAAGGAGAAAGGAGGTCTGTTATTTTTTGGACCCCAATCTTTCATGATGTTTGCAGCTCTCCCTACTCTTATTGTGAGTTTGTTGATCTATTTGTATACCCAATCTCTTAACTCTTGATGAGAACTCCTCCTCCCAGACTGACACATGATATGCAAAAAATACTACAGCTCTCCAAGAACTATAAAATAGGTGACTGGTACTTCTACCAGAATCACACTATTCTCAAGATATATGGTTGTGAGATGTGCCCCTACAGGTTTCCCAAATATGTGCCAATGAGACTGTTTGCCTTGGAATATTTCAGGCAATTCATCAACTTAGATCTGAGTCACTTCCATAGCACAAAGAAAAAGGCTCGATTGAAACTCAGAGACCAATTAGGCCCCTTTGTTATGAACAAGAAGGAGGGATGGAAGGATGCTAATGAACTATTGGGTCAAACATTCAGACTCAAGAGAAGCTTTTGGTGGGTACCCTATGACCCATATGGCTTTATCAATGCCAGAAGGGTAGAATATAGGCTAGCACCCTATGAACACTGCAGCATCCCTGACATAGAAAAGTATGCCAACCAAGATGAGTGGTTGGAGGGCACACTAGTTGAAGAGTTAACTAAGGAAGAAAAAATGGAACAAACCATGAAATATTTGGAAAAAACACTTGACTTGGAATCTTTTGGGTAGGTGTCTTTCAAAAAGCCATAGCAAACCAGGGAGAGCTCATCAACTGCCACAACTGCACAACAGATTGCCCAGGAAAGGACTACACCGACAACAAGGATAGCAAAGGGTAAGGAGTTGGTAGTGGCAGAACAAGAAATCATGGAAGAACAGCCTACTACCTCAAAGGAACACAGTCAATGGCAAGCCCCTTCACTACAAACACAAGCACCAGAGGTACTAGCATTGTAGACTCCTCTTCTTGAGGAGAGAAGCAAGAAAAGGGACCGAGAAGAGACCACACCTGCAAGTGGGTCAACAGGTCAACAAGAGACCAAGAGGTAAAGGGTAGATCCTCTTGAAGAGGACACTCTGGAAGATATTACTGAAAGCCAAAGAGGAGGGAGGGCCATCAGTCAATAGACTTTTACTAGCTCTCACAAACAAGGAGGAGGGAGACAGCATGGAATGGAAGTCTCCTCCTCAAGGTCACAAGCAAAGAAACCATCAGACATCAAGCAGTCATTCATAGAGATTAGAGCTCAAAATGAGTCATTAAGGATTCAGTTGTATGACCAGTTCCTTAAGATGACACCCTCCAAACAGCATAGACTAATGGCAGCCTATGACATCAAGGAGGAGAAAATGATTTTAAGTCATTTCAAGCCCAAAGTTCAGCAGCCACAGTCTGCAGCTGACTACATAAGGACCAATCTAGAGGTCCTTGCCAAGGAAATTCACCCAATGGATCAAATCGAATTGCACAAACAAACAGGTGAAATGGTCTATGCAACACTGGCAGAAAAAGCAATGCTGGCCCACCAATTAAAAGAGTCAGTAAGTAATACCTCTGCTCAATTGGATCTAGAGAAGATCTCTTCTCTAGCCAAAGACAATCGAATAAAGACCCTGGAGGAAATAATTGTTGAGTTGGGACATGATCCCAAGGATGCCAAGGGCATAAAAGCATTGATCAAAAAGAAGGAGGAAGATATTGCTACCCTTAGAAAGCAATTGAAGTTACCTGTCACCATGCATCCCAAAACAACAAAGCTAGCACAAGAAAAAGCTGAAGAGGATGTCATGGATTTATTGATGAGAATGAACCAAAGGTTGATGCAAACAGAGCAAGAGATGGAGAAAGCATTACAAACTAAGCAGGGAGAGTCAAACTCCCATCCACCCCAAACAGCTCCAACAACTATCTCTGCTCCCCCCACAGACACAGCAGCAATTCCTCCCACTGAGCCACCATCGACAACAAGTACAGCGACCACAGATGCTACAGCAGCAACAACAATAGAGCCTAAGACCGGCATGAAGATGGAGGAAATGATGAAGGTATTGAAAGAGCTAGAAGCTCAAATGTCAGAGCTCAAAGAGACAAACAAAAGACTAGCCAAGCTAGAAGTGAGCTATGAAAAATCAAAAATAACAGTGGCAGAGAAGACCAGAGAGGTGAAGGCCCTGGAGAATAAGGTGAAAACACTGGAAAAGGATCTCACCTTGCATAAACCTCTGGCAGATATTAAAATTATTTTGTGGGCTAAGATTGGCCAGTCCATTACTGACCAATGGAGATCAATTCAAACAATGTATGAGCAAATGGAATTAATAGACAGGGCACAAGAACAAATACAAAGGGCCTCGGAATCATTAGGAAATATGCCTGATTAGGCCAATGCACTCATCCATTTTTTGAACACCAATACTAAGGAACAATTAGCAGCTTTAGAAATCCACGACAAGACAGGCACCATTTTGACAATAAAGAAGGTGCTAACAATGAGAACTCTTATACAGAATCTGGAAAGAAGGTGTCAAGAGATGCAGATGGATATTAATACCTTCACATAGAAATTGACAAACTTGCAACAAAGGGGTCTAGCCAGTTTAGTAACAAGCAATCAAAACTGTTATCACATCAGCAGTATGCTCATCGGGTGAACATGTATGTGACAAATCAGACCAGTGCATCATCCAGCAGCTCAGAAAACACAGGTCCTCCTTCCGGACAGAGCTTGTATGACAAACTGGAGAATTTGTTTTTTATAGAACATGAAATAAATCATCTGTTTGAAGTCAAGCCTAATTTTTACAGGTATATTGAAGCTGATGAGATACTAGTAAAGATACAAAGACATCAGTTGCCCACAGAACATTGGTGGCAAAGTATGCTGGAAGTTTTGCCTAAATAAATTCGGATCCTTTTTGCCTATGTACACCTGGTCAAAAAGCAAGACACGTGGCAGATATAAAGGAAGGAGCTCAAGTCAGGATGAGGACGCATTAAATATGAATCCAGAGCAGGTAACACATCAGGACAGCAACACAAGAAAGAAAAGAAAGGACATAACTGCCAGCCGAATTCCTGGGTGAAAAGTCTAAAATATCTTATCAATAAAGCAGCATGCACAACCACAATAACTCATGCCTTCATTTCTGCATTTATTTCTCTGACAAAGTAGCTGAAGGAAATTATTTCTCCTTATCTTATCCTCAAGATATTTTGTAAACTCTCTTTTGTATAAATACCTCCCCAGAGAATGTATTCGGGGTTGGTGATTCTCCCATTTGAAATGCGTTGTATCTCAGATATTTATTAATACAAAGGGCGTTGAAATGCATTGCTGTTGGACCTTCTAAATGTGGATGTGATGATGTTGGACTCTGCTATAGAATTCTTGTGTCTTTCTTTGGCTTAATAAGTTATTCTAACTATGTTTTGTGTTTTCTATGTTTGCAAGTCTCATGTGTGTTTCATAATCTTAACAAAAGGGAAAATGAATAACCTAGAACTTGCTTAAATACACTCTGTGTTCAATTCCTGCTGTTATTTATGTTTTCCTCACAATTAGCATGAATAGAAATTCTTAAATGCTTATGTTTCTACTAATTCCTTCATTCTGAACATTGTCAAGGAATTCTTCACTACTCCTTGAAAGTATTCAAGCACGTTCCCTCTGCCACCATGATAAAGGATTCTTGACTGCCCTTTATCCCCTCGCCTACATCCCATCCATCATTGGCTTTTAATATTGTTCCAAACTGATTATCTTGCTCTGTAGTATTGCCTATCATCACAGAAACACACTCAGCATCCCATCTTCATAGACTCCATTGCCCAATGGAATTAACCCTATCAAACCTACATCCTACCTCTGTTTGAAATCACCATCCAAACCCATTTAAAACAAACCTCTGCACATCATAACTAGCATAAAACTTCAAAACAAACAAAGTTAAATCGTATAGAGAGAGCCCTCTCTGGATGCAGTTTGGCTAGAAATTGCATCTGAAAGATTGGTTAGTGGTTACCTCGGTCTTATTCCCTTTTCTCAACAAGTTTTGGGGAACAACCTGAGTGCTAACATCATTGGTGACTCCGCTGGGGACTAAATGAATGTCTGCTACTTCTATCTAAACTCTAAAGCCACAGATGGAGTCTAAAGTTAGCCAGGTAGCCTTTGAAACTATCTTTGCTATGGAATCACAAGAGTAAATAAAAGCTACTTCAGTCCAACTCCAGTTTAGTTTTAGTTTCTAGACAACTGTCTCAAATATTTGTTTGGCCATCCTTGTTTCAAACCTCCCTGAAGGAAGGCCCCAAATTCTCCTACATTTTAGTAGTTTCCTTCAAAATATTGTCAAAACTTGTATCCTCCAAGAATTCCTAGAAAATACCAAAACACACTTAGAAGCTGGCTCCAAAGAAGAAAACTCGATACACAAGGTCAAACCCAGACCCAAATCCTCCAGCTATTTTTGACAATCCAAATTTGATTGCTAAGAGCCTTAGGAAACCAGAAAATCAAGAGAGTTCTGTTGATTCAAACCTTGAATCATCTCAGCAGAAACTCATTCAAATTAAACCCACTGCAGCAAATTCTCAAGCCCTCCTTCCTATTGTTGTAGCTTCTTCCAGTTCACCTTTATTACTCCAAACTCTCTTTTCCACCCCTCCATCCACATCACTTATCTCGGCCCCTACCCCTGTGCTTCCAGTTGTCCCACTTTTTCCCAGCTAACATGGCAAATAGATATGCTCCCCTGCAGTTTCTTGCCAATCCAGGGGCTATGCCACAGGATTACCAGGGAAAAATTACCTATTTTGATAGTACAGGCACTTACACTGCTCAACAACATACCAAGAGGATGACAGACTATTTTGAAAACTATGAGATTGATGATAATGATGTTAGGATGAAATTTTTTTTCTAAAGCTTAAATGGTGATGTGACGGCATGGTTTAGGTCATTGCCTGCAAACATAATAGCTAATCGAGATGCCCTTTATCAAACTTTCCTAAACAGGTGAGAGAAGAAAAAGGATCCTTTACACATCTTAACAGAATATGAGAATTTAAAAAGAGGCCCAAAAGAGACTGTCCAAGATTATTGTGCCAGATTCAACAATACATACCTTGCTATCCCAATAAATCTTAGACCACCACTAGACTTAGAATTGATTAAATTCCCTGATGGTTTTGACGCAAACATGGCTTACCAGCTCAGGGAGAGAGCTCCTCCCAGCCTTGAAGATATGCAGAGCATAGCTGTGAGTGTTGAAGCTAATCTAATTTCCAAATGAAATCGAGCTAGGACTAAAAGAAGAAGAACTTTCAAATAGGAACCCTCTGCCTTTGAACAGAAACTTTATGCAATTATTAAAGGCATGGACAGGTTGGGAGACAGAGTGGAAACTATTGAGAGGAAATCTTCATGGGACAGCCAACCAAACAACAATGCTAGAAATCAAAACCTTAGAATAAATCAAAACCCCAATGTAGGAAAGGTTGGTCCAGACCAAAACATAAGGCCTCCCTTCTAAGAAAACTATGCATAAGCTTCCACATATGGTGAACCAACAGAGGACCCACACATTAATTTAATGGGTCTCAATAGTGGCCAACCAATTTTCCTAACTCAAGAAGACCAAGAGGCTCATACTCTTAGTCAATGTCAAATGAAATCAGGGGAATCCTTTGATTTTAAGCAAGGATATGAAACAGTTGTGTATGAAGTCCATAAGAAATACAACTTAAGAAGTAGAAGAATAGACATTCCTGATGATCCTAAGCAAAAGACAATCAAGCAACCTACCAAAACTAAACTCAAGGACTCTCATGTACCAATCATCCCTAAATCCACTTCCAATCCAAATAGCCCAACAGTAGAAGATGTTTCAGACAAGGATGAATCAAAACAACACCCTATAGCTGTCTCTCCACTCACTGAAGTGGTAGAAGAACATTTGGAAGATGGTCAGCAAACAACTCTAGTTCATCATGAGATTCTAGTAAAAGAGGCAGTTGTTAATAACTCAGTTGAAAGGCACAACCTTGTTGCCCAAAGTGTCAAAACGCAAACAGAAAAACCCTTTAATTTGGAGGCTGAAATAGGTAAGTTAAAAGTGTCCATCCCATTATCTGAATTGGCTAGGCATGAAGTGTTTAGGGAACAAATCAACAGATCATTACAAATTTCAAAAAACAAAGATTCAGTGAACATCCTTGATGATCAAACAGAACTTATATTTGGCCCTGAAGCAAATGGTAAAACAGTAGATGGAGGAGTCCCTCCCTTTTATGTGAGTCTAAACATTCATGACAAGGTGCTTCACAATGCAATGTTTGATTCAGGAGCTTCACATAATCTGATGCCCAAATCTGTCATGGAGAAGTTGGACTTAGATATCACAAGGCCATACAAAGACTTGTTTTCCTTTGATTCCAGTCAGGTCCAGTGTCTAGGCTTAATCAAGGATCTATGTGTGTCATTAGTCCAATATCCAGCCAAGACAATTCTCATGGATGTGGTGGTAGCTGATATTCCACCAAGGTATGGAATGTTGTTATCTAGGTCCTGGGGTGCCAAGCTACAAGGATCTTTGCAACTAGACATGTCTTATGCCACAATCTCAGTCTTCGGCCAGCCTAAATGGCTATACCGAGAAACTTTGATGAAGTATGTGGTTATTACTCAAGAAAAACCCCAAAACTTTCCCATTTATTCCATAAATTCATACATGGACTCTTTCATCTTATACAACACTGAAATTCAAACCCAAGCTGATGTAAAAATGGTGACTTTGAGTCAGGATGAATTCCTAGACAAAGAATCCACAGTTCAGATTCAAGAAATCTTGGAAGACAATAAATTAACAGTCACACATAAGCAACCCTATGAGACTGTAAATCCAACTATCCCTGCTGAGAAAATGGAAAAGGCTCCTAATACCAGCGCAAATCAAGAAAACCTATGGTATCTAGAGTTTGATGGATTTGTTAATAAGCTAGGAGCAGGGGCAGGGGTTTGGATACACAATGTGAAGGATGACCACGCTGAAGGACATGCATTCAAATTGAGTTTCAGGTGCACTAACAACATGGTCAAGTATGAAGCCCTCCTTTTAGGACTCAAAGTGATAAAAAAAACTTAGGTACAGCCAGAATATCCATTTTGGGAGACTCTGACCTCATTATTCAACAAATAAAGGGTAACTTCATTACAAATGATCTTAGGCTGAGGTCATATAGAGCTGCTACAATGGAAATTATCAACACCTTTCTTGAAACCCAACTGACCAAGATTCCAAGAAATCAAAATCTACATGCCCATAGTCTAGCAACTTTTGCAAGCACTTGCAAACTGCCATTCAAGCCTAATCACCTATTCACTGCTGAAATAAAACATAGACCTGCAGTACCAGATAATGTCAAAAACTAGCAGGTGTTTGAAAATGATACACAAATCAATAATTTTCTAACTTTGAAAGAAGAGTTTACAAGCACAAAAATGGATACCAACCCTATAGAGCAAAGCAATCCAATGGACAAAGTTGAAACACATATCTCTACTAAAACAGCAAACCAACTTCTACATCCCACCAAGTTCATTAAAACAGATTTACAGCAACTTCATGACAAAGAAGGTGAGGATGCAATTGCAGCAGAATGTGAAGTCATTGAGCTGAAAGATAATTTTCTACCTACAGGCCATACTCCTTTAGAGGACATCTTTGACTCAAATGACATCTCTAGGAAACCTAAAATGCAGCCACTAAACGCTGAAATTGAGGACTATAATTTAGGAACTGCATAAAATCCCAAAATGATAAAATTGTCCAAAGCTCTACCTCTTGACCAAAAACCCAAGTATATTAAAATATTCAAAGAATTTCAAGATGTCTTTGCATGGAGTTATGAAGACCTAAAGTCTTATGATACTGCAGTAATCCAACACACAATACCTCTCAAAGAAAACCAAAAACCTTTCAAACAGAAACTTAGAAGGGTCAACCCTGTGCTGCTCCCTTTGATTGAAAAAGAAGTTAAGAGAATATATGAAGCTGGAATTATAGCTCCAATCAGATTCTTAGAATGGGTCTCAAATTTAGTACCCACTAGAAAGAAGACAACGGAGATAAGGTTATGTGTTGACTTGAGAAATTTGAACAAAGTCTCTTTAAAAGACAATTAACCTTTACCCAAAATGGATCATATTCTGCAAAGGGTAGTGGGTGCTTCAAGGATATCACTGTTAGATGGATTCTCAGGCTTGAATCAAATCCTAATGCACCCCGATGACCAAGATAAAACTGCTTTTACCACCCCTTGGGGAACATTTAAATATGTGAAAATGCCTTTTGGACTCAAAAATGCAGGAGCAACTTTTCAAAGAGCCATGTATATTGCTTTTGCTAAAGAAACCCATGACTTCTTAGTTATTTGCCTAGATGACCTTACAGCTTTCTCCAAATCAGATCAAGAGCACCTAGATCATCTAAGGCAAGTATTCTTAATTTGCAGGAAATATGGCATATCATTAAACCCAAAGAAATCCTTGTTTGGCCTAGAAGGAGGAAAATTATTGGGCCATATTATCTCTAAAGATGGCATTAGAATTGACCCAGACAGAATACAAGCCATTCTGCAAGTCCCTCACCCCAGAAACATTAAAGAACTACAAGCCCTTTTGGGAAAAATCAACTTTCTTAGGAGATTCATACCAAATCTGGCTGAGCTAATAAGATTGCTAAACAACATGCTCAAAAAGGACTCAAAGGTCAAGTGGACAATGGAAACTAAGCAAGCCTTTGAAGAAATCAAACAAGCTTTAACTCAAACACCAGTCCTCACAAGCCCCAATTTTGAAAAAGACTTTATCATATTCTCATTGCATCAGAGCATACAATTGTTGTTGTCTTGCTTCAAAAGGATGACCAGGGATGTGAAAAACCCATAGCCTTCTTCAGCAAAGCCCTTAGAGATGCCCCTCTGAAATATCAAATCATGGAGAAACAA
>APFE030828943.1:1268-32780 GCA_000404065.3 Pinus taeda | reverse complement strand
AAACAGGGGACCCAGATATCTCTCTTTCTTATACACAAATCCAGGATAAAGGGTAGTGGGACCTTCCTACTAAAATAATTAGTTGATTAGTTGCAGGATGGATATGTACGCTTTCTTGGGGAGCGACTTGAGCTTTCTTGACCTCCCCCTCCTCCTTTGGGGGACTTAAACAGGGAGATCCATATATCTCTCTTTCTTATACAGCAGCCCAGGATAAGGGATAGTGACCTTCCTACTAACATAATGGTTGATTAGTTGGTGGATGGATATGTGTGCTTTATTGACCTCCTCCCACCTCCTTTGGGGGACTTGCTGTGTTGGTGGGTGTGTGAGAGTAAACAATGAATGATAAAATGTCAAATACACAATGTTTGACATCTTAAAATATTTCTTACGACTTTAAAATCTCCACTTCTTTTGTGTGCTATCCCACATTTTTACGAGGTCTTTTCCGCAGCATCATATAATTCCCAACATACAGTGATCCTTAACCCAATATGGTGTCCAGAGAAGTAACATCCCCCTCACCAACATAATAGTGGATGGGCTGATCTACTGCATTTATCAACCCTTCCTATATGGCAGTAAATTTATCTCTTTTCAGCTCTGATATAGCATCTATGTTATGTGTTGTTATTAAAGTAAGTCATTGCTCTGGATTTTAACTCTTACGATGCCATTTTCTTCTTTGATGCAGAGAATTTCATGTCAGGTCATCAAATTGTCTTTGACCGGGACGAGCTTAAACTGGGGTGGAAGGAAGCCAACTGTAAGTGCCCACTTAAATCTGATTCTAGAAAACGGATATTTGTTGGGGAGTAAAGCATATTGATATATTAATTGAATATCTTCTCCATGCCTTCTGTGATGGTGAGTTTCAGGAACATGCTTTGACTAATTGTCTCACATCCTTTATGGTTTCAGGTTATGATTTGGAGTATAGAGACAGTTCAGCATCAGCACCAGCACCATCAAATATTACACCATAATATGTGCTTGTTTTAATCATTTGAAAGCTATCTTTTAATGATGGATCTTATTGCTATCAAGTTAAATTATGAATTTGAATAGATAAACGAGACATACTTGTTAATTATTTAACAAATTCATATCAAATTTATGTTGGTTTTAATAATGATTATTTTATGAGAACTATTTCTTTAATGTAGTCATATATGTTTTAGTTTGAATTCATTTTATTTGAATTTAGACGCATGTGCACTAGAGTTCTGATGACTATTCATTAGATAACTGAATACAGATACTTTCTTAAACTAGTAATAAGTCTTGGAACTATTTTCTTGGCTTATTGACTTCATTTTTATTCCAACTTAAAAGTTGTTCCAAATCCACCTTTTTACCTTGCTCTTGGTTGAGAGGGGGACTAGTCATTCTTTCAATGAAGATAGATTTAGGATTTATTTTTTATTAATTAGAGTATATTTGCATTTAGCTTTAAATATTGCATTCTAGAAGGCCTCTTACACAAGGGGTAGACTTTATAGTGGCCTAGTTGAGCCATTAATTCAGCTTAATGATCACTTTCTTAAAGAAATTTCAACCCCCACTCCGATTATTAGTTTTCATTATCACTCCATGCATTTAGTTTTAAATCCAAGCATGATAAAAATTCTAAAATCTGGAAATGACAGTAATTTTCTAAAAACACAAATTTAGAGATTTCACAACTGCTGAAATTACATAAATAAAACACAACAAAATTATGATAGCCACACATAGAAAATAACACAGTGATTTTTGGTCAATGCGACCCTGGAAAAACCCCCTACAACTCTTGGGGAAAACCAGTTTGGGAGCTCTTCTTTATTTCTGAAAATGTTTTTACAGAGAAACTGAAATACATAGTAAAAGTTCCAGCAACCACAAATTACAACTTATCTTGATTTTTGTGCTTAAACTCCACCTTGAAAATAATGTCAATCAACAAATAGCTAAAACAGAAATTTTTACAACAATAAAACAACATTAAATGTTGTACGGGCAGCCTCAAAAAATGTGCCCAAAACTTGTTGTCCATCTTCCTCGATTTCTGTGTCTTTCTCCTACTGTACGATTTTTCCTCGGGATGCGTGCCAATAAATGTTTGTGCCCAGATTTGCTAAAATGTCTTCTTGCTACTCTCTTTCACTTCCTCATTGCTCAGAAATTTTCTCCTTGCTCTCTCTTCTCTTTCTCTCAAATGCTCATAAAAGAATGAATTGATATTTTCCTCCTCTTCACTTTTATTCTCTAAATGACCTTTTGGGTTACTAATCTGAATGGAAATTGGCATCAACCCATGGTATTCATCCACCCATGGAATTTACCCATGGTATTGTAAGTGGCATCCACCCATGGTATTGTAAGTGACATCCACCCATGGTATTCATTCATCAATGGTATTTGTCCATGTTATTGTGACATCCACCCATGATATTCATTCACCCATGGAATTGACCCGTGATATTATAAAATCCACCCATGGTATTCATTCACCCATGGAATTGAACCATGGCATTGTGACATCCACTCATGGAATTGACCCATGGTATTGTAACTGGAAAATATTATAAGTAGCAAGTCACATTTTGTAAAAGGACAGTTTGTCTGCCACAATGTAGCTCTTACAATTATTCTCCATTTTAATAAAAAAATATTCTTTGTGGTTTTGTTTAATGGGCATTCTCCTCTTTTTCTTCTGGCATTTCAATTTTTTAGATCTTGGGGGCCTTTCCCCCAAGATCCATCTCAATCTTTTAGATCTTGAGGGTCTCCCCCCAAGACCCGGATCAGTGGTATCAGAGCAAGTTATGATTCCATGGGAATGAGGGTTTGATGCATATTTCAGTTTCAAATTTTGTAGCAATATTCAACAAACTTCAGGAATGTGCTACGTCCTCTACAGAGCATTTTCTTGGGCCAAGCGGGAACAATTTTTCTTTTTTCATTTTGTTCAGGAATGTTTTTGGGCGGCGATTTTGCAAATCAGATTTGAAACATTTGGTACAAAATTTACAATAACAAATACCAAATTTCGATTCCTTGCGAAAAAAATATCAAAATTCAAAAAAAATCTGTGGAATCAGAGTCCGGAAGAGGGAGATATCACTGATTTAAAATCAACAATGTTGTAGATTTGCTTATGACGACAACTATTGGAAGAGACTCTCCTATACTTTTTTGTAGTTTTTATGCAGAATTTCAAAACAATGATTACAGTCTTAGTTTCTCTCGAAAACTCACCCAATTTCAAAAAAAAAATGAGTCGAATTGGTGTTCGAATGTGGGAGATATCGTTGATTTAAAATCAGCTATTTTTTCAGAACTTTTGTGATCAGTTGCAGCATGAATCTGAGATTTTAGAGTGTCCAGATAAGGATTTCCAACACATGGGAAGATGCAAAATGATCCTTCTGCTTCCAAAATCAGGTTATAATAAATATTCTAAGTTATATTGACCGAGTTATGTCAATTTTAATTCTGGAGCAGCATTCGGAGTGTGTTCCCTTTGGAGACATGCCCTGCCACCCCGCTTTAGTAGTGACCTAGCTCACATTCATTAGTTTCAGCATAGCAGCATTTGAGTTGGGTTATTTGGAGACGCGCCCTCCCACCCTAGGCTATGTAGGCACCTGCTACTTCATCAACAACCAACATCACGGTTATGGGTCAACTGCATAAAATCCTTGTCATCGAAGTCCATTTGCTAGGCTGCACACTGTTAGTATCACAGTTGGTCATAAGTATTACAAGGTATCTCTATCCTCAAATATTCATTTTTCATGGTTATGGGTCATCCACAAACCCACACTTCATCGAAGTCCATTTGCTAGACCGCACACTGTCAGTATCACAGTTGGTCACAAGCATTACAGGGTATCTCTATCCTTGGATCTTCGTTCATCATGGTTATGGGTCATCCACAAACCCACACTTCATCAAAGTCCATTTGTTAGGCCACACACTATCATAATCATATTTGGTCACAAGCATTACAGGGTATCTCTATCCTCGGATCTTCGTTCATCATGGTTATGGGTTAGCCACATAAAACCCTTATCTTTAGTGGCTCTTCATATTCAACAAAGGCTTCGCAGGAGGGAACTTTACACAATGGAGACCATTGCTTCTTAAGGAGGGAGGAATGATCTGAATGGAAAATGGAATCAACCCATTGTATTCATCCACCCATGTTATTCATCCACCCTTGGAATTTACCCATGGTATTGTAAGTGGCATCCACCCAAGGTATTTATCCACCCATGGTATTGTAAGTGACATCCACCCATGGTATTCATTCATCCATGGTATTTTCCCATGGTATTGTGACATCCACCCATGGTATTCATTCACTCATGGAACTGACCCGTGGTATTGTGACATCCACCCATGGTATTCATTCACCCATGGAATTGACCCATGGTATCCTAACTGAAAAATACTATAAGTAACAAGTCACATTTTGTAAAATGACAGTTTGTCTACCACAATGTAGCTATTACAATTATTCTCCGTTTTAATAAAAAAATATTCTTTGTGGTTTTGTTTAATGGGAATTCTCCTCTTTTTCTTTTGGCATTTCAATTTTTTAGATCTTGGGGGCCTTCCCCCCAAGATCCATCTCAATCTTTTAGATCTTGGGGGTCTCCACCCAAGATCCGGATCATTTACCCTAAGATATAATGCCTGAGGTTCATTTAGATTTATGGATAAGAATAAATGTGCATTTAATTCTCACTTTCTATTTTTTTAACTCACCCACTGAAATAAAGACCCACTTAGCCTTTTATTTCCATAGTTACTTTTTTACTTTCTAATTATTCATTCACTTATAAAGTCACTTTTAAATTAGAATGTAACTTTACCACTTATAAAGTCACTTTTAAATTAAATTGACTTTACCACTTATAAAGTCACTTTAGGAGAAGAGTAAAAAATAAATTTGGACACTTTTCCCTAGGCCAAAGATCAAAGCCTTAGGGAACCCCTTGTCCTCTGGTACCCAAATTTTAACACTCCCTCTTACAGAGGAACGTGTTCCTCACCACTCCCATCTTGTCTCTAAAGTATACATGCTTGCCCTGTGGTAAGGCTTTGGTGAAAATGTCCGCTACCTACTCATTTGTGGAAATGTACTCAAGCTTGACAGCTCCTTTTTGGACATAGTCTCTAATGAAGTGATACTTAATCTCAATATTCTTTGGCATGTCATGAAAAACTGGATTCTCCATGAGTTTTATGCAATTATAATTATCACAGTAAATTACTAAAGGTCTCAATGCCTGACCAAATAGACCAAACAACATCTTGCAAAACCATATGGCCTCACAACTAGCCAAACTAGCAGCCATATACTCTGCCTCAACTGAACTCAATGCAATTGACTATTGTTTTCGACTGATCCATGAGACAACTGTCAAACCCAACCCAAAACAACGCCTAGAAGTACTCTTCCTATCTGAAGCACAACCTACCCAATCTAAATCCATATACCCTGCCACTCTCACTCAATCACCCTGTCTATAATCCAGACCAAAATCCACAGTCCCCTGCAAGTAACGAAGAACGTGTTTTGCAGCCACCCAGTGCAATCTCCTTGGCTCACACATGAACTGAATCATAGTGTTAACTACAAAACATATATCTGGTCGAGTATTGACCAAATATATCAAATAACCAATCAATTGTCTGTATAGAGTAGGATCCACCAACTTGGAATCAAAAGCGTGAAGATTCTTACAGTTAGTGAGCATGGGTGTAGACATGGGTTTGCAGTCCTCCATGTGAAATCTACTAAGAATATCCACAATGTACTTCCCTTGTCCCAGGAAGAAATGCCCCTCCTCCTGCCACATCTCCAATCCCAGAAAATAATGCATCAAGCTGATATCCTTCATCTCAAACTTTGAAGCAAGATCTCTCTTGTAGCCCTCAATGAGTCTCTCTACACTAGTGATGATCAAGTCATCAACATACAACACCAGAATGAGAGGCTCCTCACCCACCATAATGAAGTATAGGTTCGGATCAGCCTCACTCTTTGTGAAACCCAACTGCTGCAAGTATGTATCAATCCTCGCGTACCAAGCTTTGGGAGCTTGCTTCAGGCCATGGAGTGTCCTTTACAATCTACATACATGAGACTCCTTCCCATGTACCTCAAAGCCCTGTGGCTGCTCAATATAAACCTCCTCCTGAATGAAGCCATTGAGAAATATGGTCTTAACATCCATCTGGTGGATCTTCCAAACCATCTCTGCTGCAATCGATATAATGGAGCGAATAGATGTATACCAAGCTACGGAAGTGGAGGTCTCCTCATAATTAACTCCCTCTACCTGTGAGAACCCTCTCGCCACAAATTGAGCCTTGAAATTCTTGATGCTGCCATCTGCAACATGCTTTTCTTGTAGAGCCATATGGAAGTAACAACTGACTTACCTTCAGGCCTCGGCACTACCTCCCAAACATCGTTCTTCACAATAGAAGAATACTCCTCCATCATGGCCTCTCTCTAGACCTGCTGGCTAGATGCCTCCTCATAACTAGAAGGCTCAGAGTCAACAATGCTTGTTACCAATTCCATGTAACTACATAACCGCTCATGTGGTTTACTCTCTCTAACTGTTCTCTTTGGCCCAGCAACTGATGTGGCCTCGCACAAGGTATCTTGAAGCCACTTGGGCTTCCTCTTCCCTGAGCATACTTCTCCCACCGGAGTGATAGAATCATCATCATCATCAGAAGCTTGAACTCTTGAGCCCTACCAATTGACCTTATGCTTGAATCCGTGCTAGTAGATGTTGAAGGATTGTGTGAACTGTCCATTAGTGGACTACCCTATGAACTGCTCTACAGACTGCCCTGCATGCTACCCAAAGAACCACCCACACTGACTCTGGATGCTCTAACTCCCGTGACTTCCTGAAATCTCTCTCCTCCTCGAACTTCACATCCCGTCGAATAACCACTTTCCTCTGCACAGGAATATAAATCTGATAAGCTTTTGAGGTCTTGCTATAACCCACAAATATGCCCTTGTCTGTAGTGGGATCTAGCTTGGTCCTGTTCTCCTTGGGGACATAGGAATATGTAAGGCACCCAAAGATACGAAAGCGCCCAACAACAGGCTTTTTCCCAGAAAAAGCCACTTCTGGAGTCACATTCCCCAAGGCATGATGTGGACACCTGTTCTGCAAGTACACAACAGTGTTGCAGGCCACTGCCCATAAAAATAAAGGTAACCCCTGATCATGAAGCATGGCTTTGGCAGCCCCTGCAATGGATATGTTATTTCTCTTTGCAACCCCCTTCTGTTGGGGGTAGTGAGGAACTGTGAACTCCCTTCTAATTCCTACCTCAGCACAAAAATCAACAAACTCACCAAGGGTATACTCCCCTCCATTATCCGACCTGAGGACCTTAATCTTCCTACCTGTCTGGGTCTCCACAAGCGCTTTAAACTCTTGAAACCGCTTGAAGACCTCACTCTTGGCCTTCAAGAAATAAATCCAGGTCTTCCCGGAGTGGTCATCAATGAATAAAACATAGTACTCATAGTCACTAAAGGATACATGAGACATTCGACCACTCACATTGGTATGAATCAAGTCAAGGATCTGGTCACTCTATTATCATTGTTGGGAAAAGGGGATCTACCAAACTTCCCCATAGCACATCCTTTGCATACATCAAGTGATCAAAACTGAAATCTAGCACACCAGTGGTGATCTCCTGCAATGTACTCAAGGCCCCATGATACATGTGCCCCATCTTGCGGTTCCAAATCTCACACAACTCTAACCTACTAGATATGTTGTCAATCCTATCTCGGGTGCTACTACTCAATGCCATTAGGGGCTGGAATGAGAACTTGTACACCTTGGCATGGCGCACACCAATCTCTCTAGCTGAAGAAGCTAGAGTTCCCCTAGGATATATAAGCACCTGCCCTCTCCTGAACAACACATCATACCCTCTATCCTCAAGTTCTGAGATGGATATCAGGTTCTTCTTCATTCCATACACATATAGAACATCTGACACTTCCAAGGGAGGTTTGGGTCCCCTATCAAATGTCAATGTCCCCACACCGACTGCTCTAACAATGCTGTCATCACAAAGTACTACCTCCATATCAGTATCACCCTCTAAAAGCTCTAAGAAGTACTCTCTGACTCCTGTCATGTGTTGGGAAGCATCACTATCAACATACCAAATGCTAGAAGATGCTCTGCTAGTAGCGGGGAATGCACACTCCCTCTAAACCTATATGGAAGATGATCCTACACTAGTGGCCTCACAAGCTATGAACCCAAACTCCCGATCAAATCTCTCTGAGAAGCTCTCTATCTCTACAAAATTTGCCATGGGTTTGTCTTTCCATTTCTTGTTCTTCTTCTCCGGACACACAACAACATAGTGTCCCAATTTTTGACAATTCCAACATTTGACTTTGAAATAGTCCATCTCCTTGTTCTGTTGCTTGTCTTTACCTTTGCCTTTGCTTCCATTGTTGGAAACTTGTTTCTTTGCTATGCCCTTCTTGCCTCTTTCTAACAATGCCACATTGTCATCCTCCTCCACTTGTTTGGTTGCCCCAAGATGGTTCTTTCTGATCTCATTATGAATGCAATCACTCCACAACCTCTCCCAATCAGGAATTTTTCCTCATGCAACAATGTCATCCACAAAATTCTCCCAAGTCTTGGGAAGACCATTCAAAGAAATCCTCACCAACTCAGTGGGTGAAATGATCTCACCTACGGATTCCAACTCATCTCTCACTGAAGTGATCTTTATGAGATATGTTGTAGCACTGTCAGCCTTAGCCATTTTAATAGCCTTCTGTTTCTCCTTTAGGACCATTTTTCTGTTTTCATTTGAGCTCTGGTAAAGATTGGTCAAGGCTGTCCACATCTCATGTGCATAAGTCCTTCCTCTCACATGAGGAATGACATGGTCTTTGATTCCTTCCAAAATCAATCTTTTTACCTCAACATTCTTTTTGTTATACTTTGTCAACTATACAAGGTCAGCAAGTACTACTACTGGGTTCTGTGTGGTATTTACCATAATGCCCCAGATTTCTGCTTCCTTAAAGATGCTCTGAATTCTCTCCTTCCATGCACTGTAGTTGTTCTTCCCATCCAACCTGTCTTCAACTCTCAAATCCAAAGACATGTTTCACTGTCCTACCAAACTAAAATTTTCAAATCTGTGGTAAAGGTTTCTGTTTTCTGTGTAAAAATCAGTTTGCTGTCATTTTCACTTTGTTGTCCCATGCTGCACTTTTCAGCCAACCAAGATCTGATACCATGAAGAAATTTCAACCCCCACTCCGGTTATCAGTTTTCCTTATCACTCCATGCATTTAGTTTTAAATCCAAGCATGATAAAAATTATAAAATCTGGAAATGACAATAATTTTTAGAAAACACAAATTTATAGATTTCACAACTACTGAAATTGCAGAAATAAAACATAGAAAAATTATGACAGCCACACACAGAAAATAACACAGTGATTTTTGGTCAATGTGACCCTGGAAAAATCCCCTATAACTCTTGGGGAAAACCAGTTTGAGAGCTCTTCTTTATTTTTGAAAATGTTTTTACAGAGAAACTGAAATACACAGTGAAAATTCCAGCAACCACAAATTAAAACTTATCTCGATTTCCGTGGTTGAACTTTACCTTGAAAATCGTGCTAATCAGCAAACAACCAAAACATAAATTTTTAAAGCAATAAAACAACATTAAATGTTGTACGGCCAGCCTCGAAAAACGTGCCTAAAACTTGTTGTCCTTCTTCCTCGATTTTTGCATCTTTCTCCTGCTACACGATTTTTCCTTGGGATGCATACCAATAAATGCTGCTGCCCGATTTATCGAAATGTCTTCTTGCTACTCTCCTTCACTTCCTCACTGCTCAGAAATTTTCTCCTTGTTCTCTCTTCTCTTTCCCTCAAATGCTCATGAAAGAATGAATTGATATTTTCCTTTTCTCTTCTCCTTTTATTCTCTAAATGATCTTTTGGGTTACCCTAAGTTCTAATGGTTGAGATTCATTTAGATCTAGGGATCAGAATAAATGTGCATTTAATTCTCACTTTCTATTTTTTTAACTCATCCACTTAAATAAAGACCCACTTAACCTTTTATTTCCATAGTCACTTTTTCACTTTCTAATTCTTCATTCACTTTAATAAAGTCACCTTTAAATTAGAATGTAATTTTACCACTTATAAAGTCACTTTAGGAGAAAAGTAAAAATTAAATTTGGACACTTTTCCCTAGGACAAAGATCAAAGCCCTAGGGAACCACTTGTCCTCTGGTACCCAAATTTTAACATTTCTTGCACGAGCTCCTCAAGAGGGTAGATCTGATGTATCTTTCCTATTGGCAAGTAATAGACATACTATAAGCCAACAGAGAAAGAGAAAGGGTAGCTAGACCCAACCGAACCAGTCAAAACCACCATTCCAAATGGAAAAAGGGTTTCTTTAAGTTCTCAACCGTGTTGTCTCCCTTACATCTTGATAAGGTCATTTTGGACCATCAACGCAACCCTCACTCCTTAGCTCCTACAACTCTTCAAATTATAAAATATAATAATAAGTTAAATTAAATTATATTATATATTAAAATTGTGTGCTTTACATAATTATTTTTTATATTAACTTCATAAATTTCATTTTTACCAATTCAATAATTACTATTTTAAATTATAAACTATAATTAACTTTTATATAAATTATAACTATATATATATAATCAAGAATTTCCATTACTTCAAAAGATTACCTTGTTTCATGGTTTCTTTCAAAAACTTGTTGGCCTCACTCTTACTATATTTATTGGCCAACATGTGCATGCCCAAGTACATGATATATTTCCAAAGAGACAACAATCTACAAACATTGATCGACAACCATTACTAAAAGACGAACAACACAGAAAACAACCGACACACATTAGTTATCATCAGAATTTACCAGGACAAGATTTTCTAGAGCTAAGCCTGGAGGAGACGAGGGTTCGAACTCACAATGGATGTGACCCTCGATGTGAGCAATCTTGGTTTCCAACTGGTCCAGCTGCTCCTAAGTGCACCTCTGCCCTTTCTAAAGACTCACCAATTTGTCATATGTTTCCCACAAATTCCATTGCAGGTGGTTCATGAAGTCAAGGATGTCATTATGGTCATCTTGCGCATGCCCCGTTAAGCTGGACCAACACATTGTGAAATTGTTGAAGTATTTAAACATTCTCATCCTGAGAGGGAGAATTACCAACCAGAGGAAGGAAGTAGGGAAGTGGTGGATCTATCGTCTCGCCTTATCCATGTTCCTGTGGCAACTGGTGATGTTAGACTCTTCTCATCTTCAACCCATGACTCCTCCTTCTTTTTGGCAAGTTCAAATTATTCCTTTCCCTAGGGTCCTCTTGAGCCCAAAGAGTCCCTTCATTGAAACACCCTTGACCCTAGCTATGTGGTCGAGTGTATGCCTATGAATAGGAGAGTGTGCCATCTTCCCACAATCCCCACCCCACACAGTGCAGGCGACCCACATTTTTCCTAACCACCGTAAGGATATACAAAATAGGAATTATATCCACAACCTTGTACCCCTATGCCACTTCAAATGTAAATAAGATAAGTCCCCCACACCACTTCACACTAAAAACATAAGGTGTTAGGGTTGATGACACCCTGAAATTGATTGAGCCTTCAACCTTTTTCCCACGCTTACTAGTCGGGCACCCTATAGTGGGTCTAAAAATATTCCATAGCCATGCAAGACAATAATACATCCCCAATTCTTTCAGTGAGGGAACGATAAGACGCCCTCTTTCAAACCATGTTGCTGAAACACCACACCTAGCTATCCAAAGATGACACATAATCAAAACAACTAAAGAATAAAAATAAACAAAACCAGGGTATTTGACCTTAGTGTGAATTACCCATAGAATCTCCACAAATGGCTCCCAAGTGATGAGATTGACAATGTAGTCTGGGGAATCCATAGAGATTCCCCTATCGTCCCTTGTCTTACTTCCTTCCTCATTGGACAAAATCTCTTGCTTTCGTGGGTTTATAAGACCAAATTCATCACAAAGTCCCTTGTCCTTTGCTACACTCTCACTCGAGCTCTGCATTGTGAAGAACAACTCAGTGAATAACTCCAAAACAATCTCATCCAACATTCTTACACATAAATTCCACTAGATACCCAACTTTCATCATCTAAACGACCATCCAGACATAAAATGCGCAACCATTATAATTATTATGAATGCCACTAATTTACCATACATATCGATTAGACTCCACATAGATTAAAGCATGTGTTCCACTTACCAAACAATCCCCCTACCCAAATCAAGTGTAAGACTTAGTATGGAGAGCCCTCACCATGTTTTCCAATCTCTCATAATCTATCACCCCACCCCATTGAGATATTAAAACTAAATATTTTAAAAACAATATAATACATCCATTATACAAAAATCAATTATTATACATTTAAATTATGATCCTTTAACAAAATCAAATTGTATAAACAACTTCCTATGAAATTACAACATTCACATTTTGTAAATGTCTCAACAATAAAGTGATGTAATGTGACCAATGAAGAAAATTAAATATTACGATTAATATAAAATAAATTTTAAATAATGAAAAATAAATTATAATTTATTTTTATTTTTATTTATGATTTTTTTGTTTTTATATAGGTATTTGTTAATATTTATTTATTTATTTTTCTCATCTTAAAATTTTTTTTAATTGCTTTGTTGTAATTTTAGTCTTATTTAATTTTTTATAAGATATTGATTTATTAATTAAGTTTTGATTCCTTTTTATTATATATATATAATATATATATATATATATATAATTTTGTGCCTTATTTTTAGTTTATTTAATTGTTTGTTTCTCATTAATGTTTTTATTCTTTCTAAATATATATATATATATATGTATCTGTATATGTAAATTATTATTACTATTATTTTTAATAATTATCATAAATTATAATTTTATTATTCTTAAAGTAATATTATTTGATCTTAATAATCAGTATTAAAGTATTATTTTTCATAAACTAGCTGTAATTTCTTTTTAATAGTAATAATAATAAAATCCTATTTTTTATTGCTTTCTTTTAATTTTAGTGTCCTTCAATTATTATTTTTGTTATAGGATCTTGACTTATTAATCATAGCCTTATTTATTAATTTATATTAATTAATTTTTCTGACTTTGTTCCTTGTATTTGGTTGACTTAGATTGTTTGATCTTATTATCGTGTACGCTTTTAGATTTTTTTAATTAATATTAATATTATTATTATTTATCTTAAATTATAATATTATTATTCTTAAATTAACTGTGATATTAGCAGTGACAAGAATATTATTTTATCTTAATAGTCATTATTAAAATATTAATTTTCATAAACTAGTAGGATCTTTTGGTCTCTAGATCGTCCTCTAGTTAAGTTTGTGCCATGATCCACATCTTCATCTGGTCTATGATGAACCATAAAAAGTCCGCAAAATTTTCTCCTATGTAATTTTTACCGAAAAACTCTTTTTAATCATAATTTTTTTAATATATATATAATTTTAAAAAAATCATTATAAATTATTATAAATTTTAATTATGAGAAATATATAATTCAAATACTTTTAATATTGGAGGAATACTAAATTTATTTATATACTCAAAAATGTAATTTAAATAACTAAATCATTATCAATAATGATGGTTGAAAGTGTATATATATATATATATATAAGAAGAATCAACAACTATACCAATATATTAAAAACAAGTAAGGAAGACGTGCTCTACAACTCAATATAGGGGTAGATGTATAGGTTAAAAATAAAAGGTTAAAATAAGACAAATCAGCTTATTGTCTTGCTTTGGTATTAACTAATAAATTAATAAATTCAGATGTGAAGTGGATAAGTAAATTGCTTGCTCAAGTAGAATAAATTGCATAATTTTTGGTGAGTAGTAACCAATGGTAAGTCTGCACATTTACAATTTTCTCCTACAAAAGTGTTAAAGAAAACATAAATAATGGTCAAAAGTAACTCCAATAAGTATAATTTTTACATCTTATTCCTATCCATTTTTTATGCACAGACTTGCTTAAATTATGGTGGGAAGTAATTGATGGTAGATATGTTATTTACTTGACTATAAGTTATTTTCAAGTATTTTTAATTTTGGATGGTTTTCCTAAATAAAAAAATCACTACACGAATATATAAAAATCATACATGAATATTGCAACCATATCCATAAATTATGGCATAAAATACAATTATCCCCATAACATATATTGTGCAAAAACAATAAAATCTTCAAGTTATGGTCCAATCAAATGTTTGATTTTTTTTTTTTGCTAAGTAAAGACTGAACTATTGTATTAAAAAAGGATAAAAAATATTTACAAGAGGTATACACCTCTGAGAGCCAGATGGCTCTCTGTCAAGAAATTCTCATTACAACTGGTATTTCTGCTTGCAAGAGCCAGAGAAAACAAAACCCCAAAAAGAAATGACTTGAACAGAAATTTGTCCAACCTGGACCAATTAAACATGACAAAGACAGACCAAAAACTCACTAGTAAGACCAGACCACGAGGTCTGTGACAGGGGACCGAGTTTACATAGCAGCTAAGCTTCAGAGATTGCATACTATCAAGCCTGGACTGAACAAAAAACAAAAAGGAAGCAGTTCGCCTGAGTACAGGCTTACCCCAGAGATGTCTGTGGTCATTTGCTGTTGCCCTTCTTCGCCTCAGCTTCGCGAGCCATTACTCTTTGCTTCCGTTCTTTAGCTGCCTGGACCGGGTCTGGCTCCCAAGAAACTTCAACTCCATCAGGGACGTCCGCGATGCGGTCATAACCAGGAGGCAGCTTGAGATAAAGTTTATAATCCAGCGAGTCCTCCTCTTCCTCAATTTTCAAGCCACTGCCAGGGGAATCCACATGAGTCTTCATAGTTCCTTTAGCAGAGATCATTGGTGCTTTGCGTTTGAGACTGCGAAGTTCTTTGGCAGCTTCCTCCTGCTCTGCCGAGTAAACTTTAGTGCTATCTCCCTCCATTCGGCTATGAACTTCTGGATTGTAGGAGGTGTCCTGAGCCTTGGAAGAATTATCTGAGGTGGTGGGCAACTTCTCCCCTGAATCATTATTGCTACTGTCCTCCGCCTCATCCTCCTCGTCGAAGATGACTGTAATGCGGGCTCTGACCACTGGTTTGTTTGTCCGGCGATGGTAGCAAAGAGTAGCAGTTTGAACAATGTTGGCCAAATCCTCGGAAGGCGTCGAGGCACCTGAGGGAGGCGAAGCGCACGCTAAGGGGGAAATCCTCTTCGGGCTGGTATGTCCTCTCTGTTTAGTGCCGCTGGACTGACTGGAGTGACCTCCCCTGCGAGGCGTCTTATGCCCACCGCGAGGAGCCATGAGGAGCGTGATGATCTCTACACAACTGTGCAAACAAAACTTAACTGATCTATACCTGCTACTATTCCTGCAAATGCCGTTATGGAAGTTGCTTTGAAGCGTTTGCTGTCGGATAATCCCCTGCACATTCGTCTGAACTATGTGCACAATCCTCCTGAACACTGGGCGAGAGATGTCGACGCGGATGGGAATTTCCCTTGCAGAGTTTCCCGTAACAATTCCCTGAACCATCGAAGAATTAAAACCGGAGCCGGCTCGCATTCCTGAACCACAGTTTGTATGCGCCATGATAAATGCTCTGGCAGCAGAACCTCGATAATACTCCTGTCTTGAAGGGCCTTTAATGCCCCTGGATGTACTGGCACCCAGAACCCGTTCAAAAACCATGGAGATCACCTGGCGAGAGCGTGAAGACATGTGGCTTGAGCGTGGGGTGTAATGGCACTTCCAATCAAACCTTAACACCCGCATCCGGGTAATGTTTGATTTTTTTTAATAATATTGAAAAATAAATATATTTTTTTTCAAAGTTAAACATTATAATTTGCATTGGTCTATGTTAAACTATTTTTTTATTGTGAAATGAGTTATAGTTTTTTTTGCACGTGGTATCGATAATCCATGGTATTGTAACAAAACTTATTAACAAGTTAATAATATCCATTGTAAAGTGGGGTGGTTATCCATGGCTAAGAAACTTGTTATAATGTAAATGTATTGTAAGTGTTAAGTTTTTATGTGCC
Source organism: Pinus taeda (assembly GCA_000404065.3). Classification (NCBI taxonomy): domain Eukaryota; kingdom Viridiplantae; phylum Streptophyta; class Pinopsida; order Pinales; family Pinaceae; genus Pinus; species Pinus taeda. Next base: position 16,539 of record APFE030828943.1, on the reverse strand, counting down.
TATTAATTAAATTTAAATATGGTTATGGTATCATCATAGTTCCTGCCAAGGTAGGACTCTAATGAAAAATTAAAATGTAAAATATTTTAGAAATTACATATAACATTGATTACATAGAGTGAAGAACAAAGACATAGAGAGATAAAGGTAGAGAGAGAGAGGGAGTGACAAGGGAGAGATGGAGAGAGAGGGAGGGGGGAAAGGAGGGAAGACAAAAAGAAGAAAAGGAGAGAGAGGGAGAGAAAGGGAAGAGAGAGAGAGGGACATAAAATGGAGGGGGGAGAGATGGGGGAGCGAGGGAGATAGTGATAGAGTTGGAGGGTAGAGAGAGGGAGGTGGGAAAGAAAGAAGAGAGAGAGGACTTAGAGAGGAGAGAGGTAGATAGAGAGTAGAGCATGAGGGAAGAGAGAGAGAGAGAAGAAAGATGGAGAGACAGATCTAACCTATGTGTGTATATGAAAACCAACCTAGAACCATCTTAACCCAGGATCTATCAAACGTGAGAGGGGTCAAATCTCTTTTCACTTTAAAGGAGGTTTGTATCTCAAGATATTTGATCCCTGTCACAACCCTCTAATTCTTATAATTATATAAAAAAATAAAAAAATTTATTGTACCCCTAATCTTACTCAATCACCGGATTAAAGCTTACGATATCATGGTGTCATGCTTTATTATATAGCGTTGATATATTTAATACACAACTCAAGCATTGATATATATATTATACATATCTACAAGCGTTGATATATTTAATGCGTAACTTATGAATACAATGATACATAAAGGTAATGTTAATATTCCACATCAATAATCGACCTTCCCGATTCATCGAAGAGTTAACAAGCGTATGACACCTGTGTCACGGTACAGTCATCCACTTGCTGGTAGCTGTAGCATTTATGGTAACAGCGTGGCTACCACCTCCTCGGGATCGTCATTACCATGGACGGCCTTGATCGCTCTTCAACGATCGGACGGTGGAGAGCTTCAGGGTTTTGGCGGCATTGCTTTTAGGGTTGGTGAACGAAGGTTTCGGGTCATTTGTCATTGTTTGGGTCGCCGAGAGCGGCTCCCAGCTTTGTTCCGCCATAGTTCTTTCAGTCCGGTCTCCGTCACTGTTAGCTCTACAGTCCTCGATCTGCTGCAGACGACGAGCTCTCTGTTGGTGTCTTGTTTCGACGCATCCTCGGCTGGTATGTAACCCTCGCTGCGTTTTCTCAGAAAACTATCTTTCTATGCGTTTATATGAATGAATAATCCATTGTTATTCGCTGGCAAGTTCCTGTGTTTTGCGTGAGGACGGTAGCCGCGATGATGGCACAGGGGTTTGCCCCCACTTCGCTGACCAGGTAAGCATACTAGCTCACGGTCTCCTGTTTTCAGCTATTACAATGATTGCCACCTTATGCTACTCTTTTTCCTGCCAGGTCTATTGTTAAATCTGCTATTTGAAGGCGAATCACAGTTGTCTTCTTTTGCACTTGGTTTACTCAGATTACGATGAATAGATACAGCTTCTAGGGTTTAGGATTTTCTGAGCTTAAGACTCGAGCCGAGTTATTTTTGTACAATTCTATGTCTGTTTAATTTATTTGGTCCTCTGTCAATTTGCATGTAATGATTCAGTCACTGTAATTACAGTTTGACTCGCATTATGACTTTTCGGGTTTTTCCCGACTTGGTCGGTACCAAATGGGATTTCCCTATTCTCATCATTTGATAATATATGTGTTCCATGATTTAAGTGACCGGGTTTTGCCTCTGTATTTTGCTGAATGTCAATGATAGTATTATTTTGGTCGGTTATTTCACCTGTATGGTTTTTTTGTTATGATTATTATAGACTTGCTCTTATTTGGCCGTCGGCTTGCTCATGATTTCATGATGTTATAGTTGGGTTTGTACTTAAAATACTTGTTTGATAATTCCTCTCTTGCGGTTAGCTCATTATACCATGAACCCGATGTTTTACGCATTTCTCCTGTGTAATGATTTGGGTTTTTGAGGAAAAAGGCCGGTTGACCCAGAAAGGGTAATGTTATGTACATTCTGTCATTTATGCATATGATGACTGTAATTGCATGATTCTGATTCCGGCTATTTAGTTTAAATTTCTTTCCTTTTTCTTAGCAAGTAAATCTCTGAATATTTATTACAGTAAATAGGTTTTTGGCAATGAGGTCTCGGCATCTTGCTGGGGCTTACCGCCACCAGGTGGTGTCCACCTGTGCGCATTGCTCGGACCGAAACTCATCCACTATTGAGGTCATATGTTTACACTATGTTATGACTCTGTTCTTTACGTATTACTAAGGGTTTACCTGAACGGTTAGCAAGACTATTGCTATCAGAAAATGCCCATTAATTGTTGATAATACTTGCGCGAATTGTAACATTTGACAATTCTTTGGTTTATATATTGCTACTGTTTACGTTCACCACTTACAGTCTTCCGCCTGGTAATATGAGGGTTTCTATTCGGGTTTACCCGACAGTTAACCGTTTCAATTATATTGATACTCTGTCTCTAAATACAGAGATGGGTTATTCACTTCCTTGTTGTATATTAAATACTTTCAGATGCTGTATATTAAATACTTTCAGATAAACTTTGTTCTGATAATTTCTACATCCTGTCACTGTTCTTTTCATGAATCCACTGTCTGCATGATTGTTATTTAGACCTGTCTTTTATATAGAATTCTGTACAGGAATTAAATCTATCCAATCTTCAGTTATCTATCTTTCTTGTTTTGATTCATATTAGTATAAAGACAGGGTATACTGTACAGGTTCTATTTAGACTTTCATACTGGTCTCTTTCTTTCTTTCTACATATCGGATCTACAAAATGACCCAAATGACAGTATTACCTTTAGTAAAATCAGGTACTATTTCACATTATAATCATGATTAAAATATTCATAAACAAACTACTACTACTTTCATCGATATCTAATCTTCAGGTCTTATAAATCAAAATACTTACCTATATCTCTGTTGCTTCTCTTCACCCTTCTACCACCCGTGGAAGGCTATTTGATGCTTGATATCCTCCCAGCCACGAGACCAGTCGTCTGTACTGCGTCTCTCCCCCAAGCAATCCCTTGCTGGCTACAGCCTCTGCAATGGGAGGCACAATTGTGCCTGCGCTATCTGGTCCTCACCAGACGTAGCACCATCTTTCTTTTGCTCAGTTCCCTCTTTTCCTTGTTTTTCCTGTTTGTTCAAAAAAAACAACCCAGGTCTTTTCTCCTTTCTCCTTTTCTAAGGAGAAGAGAAACAGTTAGGGTTTTTCCCTAATGTACTGGCAACTGGTTTTCCTTTTTCCTCATGCATAAGGAGAGAAAATAACTTTTCTCATGAAATTAACATGCACACATAATTATGCATTTCATATTATTTAATTTTAAACATATAATATTTCCATCACTTCAAGAAGATAGTAATTTCTGTTTCATCTTTAACCACAGGGTAAATAAGTAATTTATTTACGTAAAATATTTGGTCATTAGATCTCCTCCCCCTGAGATTGGACACCGTCTCGGTCTCTCTCAGAACCGAACAGATCTGGATAGGTCTTTCTCATTAATTCCTCATCTTCCCAAGTGGCCTCGTCAAGCCCAAAATGTCGCCATTGAATCTTAACTTGGGTAATAACTCGTTTCTGCAGCTGCACTTCTCTCTGGTTGAGAATGTTCAGCGGTTCGACCAGAACTTCTCCTTCCGGTTCGACCTGCAATACACAATTTGTAAGTTAGTTTTCTACTTTTCATGTGCAATTCTTGCGGAATTTAACATAACTCAAACCCACCTGGATCTCTTGCCATCGAATCACATGCCTAGGATCATACACATACTTCTTTAGAAAAGAAACATGAAATACGTTATGAACTCGGATGTGACTTGGCAGGGCCAGTTGATAAGCTACTGGTCCGACCCTTGCCAAAATTTGGAAGGGCCCACAATACCGTGGTGCCATTTTGGCGCATCCGCTCCACTGCAATGTACTTCTTTTGGCCTGAATTTGAATATACACATGGTCCCCAATCTGAAATTCCTTAAATCTCCTTTTTCGATCAGCGAAGTTCTTCTGCCTATCCTGGGCAGCTTTCAAATTGACACGTACCCTCTTCACCATATCCTCCATTTCTTTTAACATTTCAGGACCTAAGTTCAGTTTATCTTCCGGTCCTCCCCAACTAGTGGGTGTACGACATTTTTGTCCGTACATAACTTCGAATGGGCTCATCTGCGTTGAGGTATGGTAACCATTATTATACGCGAACTCTACCAGATGTAAATAGTCTTCCCACTTCGTGGGTTGTTGCATGACATAAGCCCTTAACATATCTTCTACCATCTGGTTTACCCGTTCCGTTTGCCCATCAGTTTGTGGGTGGTATGACGTGCTGAAGCTTAGTTGAGTCCCTAATTCAGCAAATAACGTTTTCCAAAATGCTGATGTGAATTTCACATCACGATCGGAAATTATGTTTTTCGGAAGCCCATGTAACCTAAATATATTCTGCATAAAAATATGAGCAATCTGTGCAGCTCTATAGGTAGATTGCACTGGTATGAAATGTGCAGCCTTACTCAGCTTGTCCACTACTACGAAAATGGAGTCATTATTCCTTTTTGTCTTAGGCAATCCTGTGATGAAGTCCATGGAGATGACTTCCCACTTCCATTCTGGAACTGGCAGTGGTTGTAACAATCCTGCTGGGTGTTGGTGTTCAGCTTTAATCTGTTGACATTCCAGGCATTGCGATAGGTATTCGACAATATTCTTCTTCATTCCTGGCCAGAAATACTCCTTTCGGATTGCTGTTATCATCTTCTGATAACCCGGATGACCTGCGTAATGACTAACATGAAATTCATCCATAATCAGATTTTTGATCCTGCTTTGATTTGGCACATATAACCATTTCTTGAAATAAATTCTGCCAGCATCGTCTAATTCATATTCTTGTTGGCTGTCCTCTTTAGCAGATTGTTGTATTTGTAATTTTAGCTGCTGATATTCAGTGTCTTGATCTGCAGTTTCCTTTATAATTTCTAGAAAGGGACTTTTCCATCCACTAATGGAAATTTCATACAAATTCTGTACCTTCCGGCTCAAAGCGTCGGCTACCTTATTTTCCTTCCCCTGCAAGTGTTTTATATCGAAATCAAACCCACTTAAAAAGTCTACCCACCTCGCTTGTCTAGCGTTTAAGGTAGGCTGGTTGAAGTAGTTGGTCAAGCTGTGGTGGTCAGTATGCAGCAGAAATTTTCTGCCCATGAGATAATGCCGCCACATCTTCAGGGCATGTATTACGGCAGCCAACTCCAGATCATAAGCAGAATACTTCTGCTCATGTTCTTTTAATTTGCGAGACTCGTAAGCTATTACCCTGCCTTCTTGCATTAAGACTCCTCCCAAGCCTTCTTTACTGGCATCCGTACATACTACGTAATCCTTATTAGGATCTGCTATACTTAGAACAGGTGCCGTGGTGAGCAAATGTTTCAATTGCTCAAAACTTTTCTGGCAATTTGGGGTCCAATGAAACAGTTTCCCTTTCTTTTGTAATGAGGTAATGGGAAATGCCACCTTAGAGAAACCTGCCACGAATCTCCTATAATACCCTGCCAACCCCATAAAAGATCGGACATCCGTTACATCTTTGGGAATCGGCCAGTCCATTATAGCTTTTATCTTTTCCGGATCCACTGCAATTCCTTCCTTTGAGATTACGTGACCCAAATACTCAATTTCTTCCTTGAAGAAGTCACACTTGCTAAATTTGGCATACAACTGATGTTCTCGAAGGGTCTGTAATACTATTCGAAGATGCTCATAATGTTCTTCAATAGTGCGTGAATAAATCAAAATATCGTCAATAAATATCAGCACAAACTGATCCAAATAGGGATGGAAGATACCATTCATTAGACACATGAAGGTTGCCGGGGCGTTGGTGAGGCCAAACGGCAAAACTACAAATTCATAGTGTCCATACCTGGTTCTAAAGGCTGTTTTCGCGACGTCTTCATCCTTAATTCTGATCTGATGATAGCCTTATCATAAGTCGATCTTAGAGAACACGGTTGCGCCTTTCACCTGGTCAAACAATTCATCTATCCGGGGAAGAGGATATTTGTTTTTAATAGTCAACTTATTCAATTGTCTGTAATCAATACACATTCGAAGGGTGCCGTCTTTCTTCTTAACAAATAACACCGGGGCTCCCCATGGAGACACACTCGGACGAATGTAGTTCTTCTCAAGTAACTCTTGTAACTGCATTTTTAATTCTGTCAACTCAGGTACACTCATTCTGTAGGGCGCTCGTGACACCGGTGCAGCCCCTGGTACTAGCTCTATAGTAAAGTCTATATCTCTTCGTGGCGGCAGCCCAGGAATTTCTTCCGGAAACACATCTGCAAATTCTTGTATTACCGGAATATTATTCAAAGATGTTGTCTTGTCCTTAGAATTCGCAAAACCCACTTGAATGGCATACACTTGACAGCCCTTCCGTACACATTTTACCAATTGATTTGCAGTTATTGGCCGGACTTGCACAGGTTGCCTAATACCTTGCATTTCTTTGTTGTTCCCTTGTTCTTCTCTGTAATAGATGATTTTGGTTTTACAGTCAACCAATGACCAATGCTTTTCCAACCAGTCCATTCCAATTAAAATATCATAAGAACCCAGAGGGAGTATGTTCAGGTCAGCTGTTATTGGCTGGTCTGCTATAGTGAAAGAGCAGTTATTGATCTTAGAGGTCACCTTCCGCTTGGCTCCCGTGGCCAATTGTACTAACCAAGGGTTTTTAAATTTAACAGACTATAAATTACAACGTTCTACTACTTTTGGGTTTACATAACTTAGCGTGGCCCCAGGATCAATCAAAACAGATATGGGAAGGTTTGAAATCTTACCTTCGAACTCAACCATGGTTGGCTGGTACTCCGCCTGCCGATCCTCCAATGCTACATTGATTCTGGGTACGCTTCGTCCCACTTCGCCAACAGTTGAAGCTTCATGAATCTGGGATAATTGTTCAGTTCCCTTTCGCTGTGGGCAATTCTTAATGTAATGAGGTCCCCCACAACCCCAACACTGTAAAGGCGGTCTTGCTGTTCCTTCATTATCCAATCTGATTTGTTGTTCACTGGCTTTGGGTTCATTTGCAGTTCTGAACTTGGGCGCAGTCTTTGTCGCAAATCTGTTATTGATTCCTTTGCCAGTCCCTTTGATTCCACTGCTGCGATTTCCTTTGAAGTTTCCAGCTAACTTGAAATTTTTCTTCTCACTCCACTTTCTATTAGCAGTTTCTCCTTTTTGTTTACTTTGTTGATAGCAGATTCTAGCCTTGCGGATTACTTCATCCATCGATTTCGGATTATCGAATTCAATTCTTTCCCGCATGTATGGGGGTAAACTGCTAACGAATCGCTGCACCTTTGCCTTTTCCTCCCTTATATATGGGACGTAGCGAAGTAATGAAGTGAAACGGGTAATGAACTCATCCATAGTCTGCTGTCCTAATCGCAGGTCATGAAATTCTCTGGCTTTCTCATCATAGAAGCATTCAGTTAAATATCTCTCCTTGAAGAATTTTTGGAAATTGTCCCATGTTATGCTTTGCTCAGTAACCCCTTTGACAATCTTCACCTCTTCCCACCATAAGGTAGCTTTTCCTTGCAACTGGAAAATAGCCAGTCGTGCTTTAAGATTATGATCGTATTCATAAAGTTGTAAATATTTGTTCATGTCTATTAACCATGCTTCTGCTACTTCCTCATGTTCTCCGTCAAAATGTGGTGGCTTAATCTTGCGGAATTCCCCTTGTAATTCCATCCTTTGTCCTTTTGAGGTTTGTTGTTCGAATGCGTTGTCTGAACGTTCTTCCTGCTCTTCTGATCCTTCAGGAGGTATGTGATGATTCTGTTCTTCTGACATCCTTGGGTGCTCCACACTAGGATTAGCGGGCAACTGATTTTGTCTGTCGGACAAGCTCTTTAAAATTCTCTCTTGCTCTATTGCTAATCGAGCATTGTCTTCTCGCAACCGAGCCATTTCATTTTTCAGCTCCTGTACTGTTTCCAAAATGGCTTGGTTTGTAATCCTCGCTTCTTCTCCAAGTTGTACCCATAGCTCTGGGTTATTGTCCCCGCCGGTCATGCCCTGTCCCATTACAGGTTGTCGGGACGCGTTCTCTGCCCTCCTCATGACTTTCGTTCCCAGAATTCACTCTTGTAAAAGAAAACAGTTCAAGAGTAATAATGGAATGATCATCTATTAACTGATTCACTACAGGGTCCTTTCATTATTGTCTTGCCCAGAGGCCACAGTGCTGTATCTGGGCTCTGATACCATATGTCACAACCCTCTAATTCTTATAATTATATAAATAAAAAAAAAAATTTATTGTACCCCTAATCTTACTCAATCACCGGATTAAAGCTTGCGATATCATGGTGTCATACTTTACTATATAGCGTTAATATATTTAATACACCACTCAAGCATTGATATATATGTTATACATATCTACAAGCGTTGATATATTTGATGCGTAACTTATGAATACAATGATACATAAAGGTAATGTTAATAATCCACATCAATAATCGACCTTCCCGATTCATCAAAGAGTTAACAAGCCTATGACACCTGTGTCACGGTACAGTCATCCACTTGCCGGTAGCTGTAGCATTTATGGTAACAGCGTGGCTACCACCTCCTCAGGATCGTCATTACCATGGACGGCCTTGATCGCTCTTCCACGATCGGACGGTGGAGAGCTTCAGGGTTTTGGCGGCATTACTTTTAGGGTTGATGAACGAAGGTTTCGGGTCATTTGTCATTGTTTGGGTCGCCGAGAGCGGCTCCCAGCCTTGCTCCGCCATAGTTCTTTCAGTCCGATCGCCGCCTCTGTTAGCTCTACAGTCCTCGATCTGTTGCAGATGCCGAGCTCTCTGTTGGTGTCTTGTGTCGACGCATCCTCGGCTGGTATGTAACCCTCGCTGCGTTTTCTCAGAAAACTATCTTTCTATGTGTTTTTATGAATGAATAATCCATTGTTATTCGTTGGCAGGTTCCTGTGTTTTGTGTGAGGACGGTAGCCGCGGTGATGGCACAGGGGTTTGCCCCCACTTCGCTGACCAGGTAAGCATACTAGCTCACGGTCTCCTGTTTTCAGATATTGCAATGATTGCCACCTTATGCTACTCTTTTTCCTGCCAGGTCTATTGTTAAATCTGCTATTTGAAGGCGAATCACAGTTGTCTTCTTTTGCACTTGGTTTACTCGGATTACGATGAATAGATACAGCTTCTAGGGTTTAGGATGTTCTGAGCTTAGGACTCGAGCCGAGTTATTTTTGTACAATTCTATGTCTGTTTAATTATTGGGTCCTCTGTCAATTTGCATGTAATGATTCGGTCACTGTAATTACAGTTTGACTCGCATTATGACCTTTCGGGTTTTTTTTTCCCGACTTGGTCGGTACCAAATGGGATTTCCCTGTTCTCATCATTTGATAATATATGTGTTCCATTATTTAAGTGACCGGTTTTGCCTCTGTATTTTGCTGAATGTCAATGATAGTATTATTTTGGTCGGTTATTTCACCCGTATGGGCTTTTTGTTATGATTATTATAGACTTGCACTTATTTGGCCGTCGGCCTGCTCATGTTTCCATGATGTTATAGTTGGGTTTGTACTTAAAATACTCGTTTGATAATTCTTCTATTGCGGTTAGCTCATTATACCATGAACCTGATGTTTTACGCATTTCTCCTGTGTAATGATTTGGGTTTTTGAGGAAAGAGGCCGGTTGACCCAGAAAGGGTAATGTTATGTACATTCTCTCTTTTATTCATATGATGACTATAATTGCATGATTCTGATTCCGGCTATTTAGTTTAAATTTCTTTCCTGTTTATTAGCAAGAAAATCTCTGAATATTTATTACAGTAAATAGGTTTTTGGCAATGAGGTCATGGCATCTTGCTGGGGCTTACCGCCACCAGGCAGTGTCCACCTGTGCGCATTGTTCGGACCGAAACTCATCCACTATTGAGGTCATATGTTTACACTATGTTATGACTCTGTTCTTTACGTGTTACTAAGGGTTTACCTGAACGGTTAGCAAGACTATTGCTAACAGAAAATGCCCATTAATTGTTGATAATACTTGCGCGAATTGTAACATTTGACAATTCTCTGGTTTATATATTGCTACTGTTTACGTTCACCACTTACAGTCTTCCGCCTGGTAATATGAGGGTTTCTGTTCGGGTTTACCCGACAGTTAAATGTTTCAACTATATTGATACTCTATTTCTAAATACAGAGATGGGTTATTTACTTCCTTGTTGTATATTAAATACTTTCAGATGCTGTATATTAAATACTTTCAGATAAACTTTGTTCTGATAATTTCTACATCCTGTCGCTGTTCTTTTCATGAATCCGCTGACTGCATGATTGTTATTTAGACCTGTCTTTTATATAGAATGCTGTACAGGAATTAAATCTATTCAATCCTCAGTTATCTATCTTTCTTGTTTTGATTCATATTAGTATAAAGACAGGGTATACTGTACAGGTTCCATTTAGACTTTCATACTGGTCTCTTTCTTTCTTCTTACATATCTGATCTACAGAATGACCCAAATGACAGTATTTCCTTTAATAAAATCAGGTACTATTTCACATTATAAACATGATTAAAATATTCATAAACAAACTACTACTACTGTCATCAATAGCTAATCTTCAGGTCTTATAAATCAAAATACTTACCTGTATCTCTGTTGCTTCTCTTCACCCTTCCACTACCCGTGGAAGGCTATTTGATGCTTGATATCCTCCCAGCCACGAGACCAGTCGTCTGTACTGCGTCTCTCCCCCAAGCAATCCCTTGCTGGCCATAGCCTCTGCAATGGGAAGTACAATTGTGCTTGCGCTATCTGGTCCTCACCAGACGTAGCACCATCTTTTCTTTGCTCAGTGCCCTCTTTTCCTTGTTTTTCCTGTTTGTTCCCAACAACAACCAAGGTCTTTTCTCCTTTCTCCTTCTCTAAGGAGAAGAGAAACAGTTAGGGTTTTTCCCTAATGTACTGGCAACTGTTTGTTTTCCTTTTTCCTCATGCATAAGGAGAGAAAATAACTTTTCTCATGAAATTAACATGCACACATAATTATGCATTTCATATTATTTAATTTTAAACATATAATATTTCCATCACTTCAAGAAGATAGTAATTTCTGTTTCATCTTTAACCACAGGGTAAATAAGTAATTTATTTACGTAAAATATTTGGTCATTACAAAACTTGTGGGCTTGTGACAATGCACTTGCCTGATGCAAGTTCTAAAGTCTTTCTCAAACCAACAAGATGCACAACATCACCTTTAAGCAAAGCAGGTTCAAGAAGAAAAACAACTGCATGTACAACTGCAGCACCGGATGGAGCTAGTGCTACACGATCATATACCACTAATGCATAATTGTGTACAAAGTGCAAAGAAATAACCTGCCCAGGGATTTCCTCTTTGTATGCAACAGATGATGACATGACATCTGCCACAGATGTGGGAACTGTATTCCTTCGATCACAACTATTCCTATGGTTTTAGAATGATAGTTGAAATTATAATTTGCAACGGCCGCGTATTAATTCCAGAAAACCACCATGGTTTTCCCCGCACCACCTTTCACGCAGCGTGGTATTTTGTGGGGAGTCGTACTTTGTGGGGAGCTCCGATCACACCGATTAGCTGAGTCGTGTCGTGGGGAGCTCCGATCACATCGATCAGCTGAGGCGTTTCTATAGTAGGTTCCAAAACCACTCATTCCCCCACCAACAATGTTCCTGCGATTTTAACTTCTGGGGTTTGTTGTCAAACTTCTGGGGTTTGCTGTTAAACTTCTGATTAAATCAACTGGCCTGCACCATTTGAACTTGAGTGAAGTAAATTTTTTATTTACCGACAGTTTCTCCGTAGAAGTAATCTAATGTATTTATTGTGGTTGGTAAAATTATAAGTAAAGATTTTAGTTCATTTTGTAGGGGAGTATGGCACGATTAAAAGAAAGATATGGGCACAAGTAAATGTTGGTAGAAACCATTTAATTTTTAATGTTTCTTTATGCACGGGAATGAGGAACAAAGCAACTGTAATAATTTTTGGTTGTTTCATATAAAATATAAAGGGAGAAACTTGGAAGGGATTGCAGAGCAATGCAACTGTAATAATTTTTTGTTGTTTCATATAAAATATAAAGGGAGAAACTTGACCCAGCAAATGTAAGGAATTTTTTTTCAACAGTGAACGTAAGTGATTTTTGTAGCAGTAAATGTAAGTTTTATTTTTACACAGTTGTGTAAAAATTTGTATGTGATACATAGTAATGTTTTTGTAGGGAACTGGAAGTTCTTGGTGAATCTCTCAGAAAGAGGAAGAAATTTCTAACTGCAGTGGTTTGATTAATGAAAACAAAGTGTTTATTTTAGTGTGTGAAACTATGTTCTCCAGCAAACAATTTTTATGCTTCCCCGTGCTATGATCCTATGCCAAAACAGAGTGTTATTCTCTATGTCAAAAACAGAGCATTTTCTCTCTTCAGTTTTTGCTTGAAACTACCAGAAATTTCCAACATGGTATCAGAGCTTGTACAGGCTCTTTGAAGGTGTCAAAGAAGCTGAAGGAAGAATTTTTTGCTGTAGCAGCTTCTCCAGCAGAGTGAAAACTCAGTCAAAAGAATCCAAGATATTTCTCAAAGTTTTTTTCTCTGTCGCTGTTGAAGACAGTCAGTTATTTTTAAATACACAGTCAAGGATTTAGAAGCATAGTTTAGAGTGCAAGAATGACTAGCTCCAGCACCAGCACTAGCATGGGTATCTGTAATACCCAGCTCCCACAATTTAATTGAAAAAACTATGACTATTGGGCAATAACCATGAGAGCCTTGTTTGCTTCACAAGACTTATGGGAATTTGTTGAGGATGGATTTGAAGATCTAATAGATGAAAATGAGTTTAACAATTTAACTCAGGCAGAGAAAGATCTGTTGAAGAACTATAAGAAGAAGGATTCTAAAGTCTTCCCCTTCCTATATCAAGCAGTGCATGAGAGTGTGTTTCCAAGGATAGTAGCAGCCAAAACATCCGAAAAAGCATGGCAAACTTTCAAGTCAGCCCCTCAAGGCATGGAGAAAGTGAAGACAACAAAACTACAATTGTTGAGGAGATATTTTGAGAATCTATGCATGAAGGAGTCAGATAATATTGACTCATTCTTCACACAAGTAATTGGCCTAGTCACACAGATAAGGTCTCATGGAGAGATGCTTGAAGAAAGGAGTATTGTGAAGAAACTATTGAGAGTCCTAGCCTCAAAGTTCAATGTGATTGTCACCACCATAGAAAGGACAAAGGATCTCACAAACTTCTGAGTTGATGAGCTACATGCATCACTGATAACACATGAACAGATATTGAGTAGAAATGAAAATTCATCTCTAGAACAAACCTTTAAGACCCAGATGTCCTTTGGAAGAGGAAGAGGTTAAGGCAGAGGAAACAAGAGAGGAAGAGGCAGAGGCCAAAATAGAGATAGAAGAAACAGTCCAACAAATGCTCAAGGAAGAGGCATCAATCCAAATCAGAACCAAGGCCAAGGCAGTAGTCAACAAAGTGGACAACATCATGCTCAAGGACAAAGGTATGAAAAATCCAATGTGCAATGTTATTATTGTAAAAAATATGGGCATTATGCAAATGAATATAGGAAGAAGCAGCGTGATATGAGTAATAGATCTAATGAAAATTTCACTAGAGAAGATATCAACCAAGATAATATGTTGTTAGCTTGTAATATCGCTGAAACAAAGAGTGATGATATATGGTTTCTAAATTCCAGTTGCAGTAACCATATAACAGGAAACATAGGCCTATTTTCTAAGTTAGATCAGAGTGTGAAGTCATAAGTCACACTTGGGACTAATAGTAAAGTTTGTGTTATGGAAAAAGGAGAAGTAAAAATCTTTACAAAGAAAGATGAAAAGAAAGCCATAGCAGATGTCTATTATGTTCCTGAAATGAAGTGTAACCTCTTAAGTGTTGGACAGCTTGTTCAAAAGGGGTACAATGTTTTCTTTGAGAATGATGTATGCACCATTATGGATAGAAAACCCAGCAAACTGTGTATTGTTGAAGTGAAGATGACAAGGAACATGATGTTCCCTCTCAAGCTAAAAGCAGTTTTGAAAGATAGAGTAGAAACTGCAGCAGTTACACAAGGGGATTTCTAAAGGAAACCAAAGCATGAAAATTGGTTGTGGCACTTGAGATTTGTACATCTCAACTTTGGAGGTCTTAACTTGTTGGGTAGAAAATGAATGGTAAGAGGATTACCATTTATAGAGAAACCAGACAACCTTTTTGAAGGTTGTATCTTGGGGAAACAACACAGATAAAGTTTTCCATCAGGGAAAAGCACAAGAGAAAAAACACCCTTAGAAATTGTCCACTCAGAGTTATGTGGACCGATGAAAACTCCATCACTTGCCGGCAGCCAATATTTACTAACATTCACTGATGATTTTACTAGAAAATATTGGGTATATTTTTTGAAGAACAAAAGTGAAGTGTTTGAAAAATTTCGAAATTTCAAAGAACTTATAGAAAACTAAAGTGGGTTGCATATCAAAGTAACAATGTAAACTTTGAAACGGGAACTATAAACTCAAAACGAGAACTCTGGCCAAAAGACCCAGTAAAAACATAAAAAATAGTGCTAAAAATGAAAAATGTTGGTGCTAGAATAACACATTTTTTTTAGGGTAAATTTTCAACATGTTTTAAAAATGGCGGTGAAAACCAAGTTTTTGTGCAAAAATTGTCCAAAATAGCACCCTGAAAACGAAGTGTTGATGTTCGAATAACATTTTTTTTTTCATTGGTAAATTTTGTACAAGGAACACCTTCAAAACTGAGAATGTTGATGCTAGGATAACGAAAACTTTCAAGGGTAAAATTTCAACATTTTGAAATAATGGTGTAAAATATTTTATCATGACCTTGAAAAACATTAAAATTTCAAAAAAATAATGAAAACATAAAATAAAATTAAAATTAAAACAATGAAACAACACAAAACAAAAAAAAGGTTAAAAAAAAAATAGCAAAACATAAATTAAAATATACACTAAAAACAAAACATAAAATAAAAAAAAAAATAAAAAATCAATC
>APFE030828941.1:22060-49262 GCA_000404065.3 Pinus taeda | reverse complement strand
AAGAAACCATTACAACCTGAGCCTTGGTGTTGTGCAAGTTCCTCCCAGGGTCCAGCAAGAGTTTTCCTTTACTTTGATAGCTCACCCACTTCCAAATGAAACAAGAAAGGATGGGAATCTCTCCTCACAAGCTTCTACAAGGAAGTCCTAATTCCAGCAGCATCTACCCTTTGGAATGTTCAGCTTTCAACCTCCCCTACTCTGGCCCAATGCCTCCTGTATTTATAATGTTCTAGAGGAAGTTAATCAGGTCCAACATCAATGGAATAAGCCCCTCTTTTGGATGGGGTAGCTCCTCTCTTGATGGGATAAGTTCCTCTTTCATAGGGATGCATGAACCATCTGGAGGCGCTCAATACACGTCAAACAATCTTCTCGAATGCTCTAGAAATGACCACAAGTAACCTTTTTAAGATGAAACTCACGCCTTTTGACCTTTACAGGGGTACGCACCCAACCCTTGACATACAGAGCGTACAAGTACGCAGTTATAATGAACTTGGAGTGCGTACACACAGGTAAGGTAGAGAGAACCTGTGTACCCAGAGATAAACATGTTTTTTAATGACTTTCTCTCTTTCTTTAAGTTTGACGTGGAGAGCAGAGGTATAAGGCTTGCCAAGGAGGATAATATCACTGTTGATGGAGCCGTACTAACTACAGATAGTCATGGTGACAAATTTCAGTGTAACAGGGAGAGGAGGAATGAAGAGAGAGAGAGAGATGAAGGATGAGAGAGACGGAGGGAGAGAGAAGAGGAGTGAGGGAGAGAGAAGATGAGAGAGGGAGGGAAAAAGAGATGGAGTTGAAAGGGGAGAGAGGGAGGGAAGAAGAAAGAGATGGAAAGATAAAAGTGGAGGGAGAGAGAGGGAGTGAAAAGGGAGAGATGGAGAGAGAGTGTGTATGTTTGGGGGTGAGATAGAGGAACACAGAAGGAGATATGGAGGGAGATATAGATATAGATGGAGGAGAGAGAGATAGACAATAATATTTCTTGCACTAGATGCATTGATTTCAATGTAGATGGTGATTTCTAATCCTATTTTATTGCCTGCACTAGATGCATTGATTTCAATGTAGATGCTGATCTTTAATAGATGCATCAATTTCAGTATAGATGTTGATTTCTAATGATATTTGATTAATTGAACTAGATGCATTAATTTCAATGTAGTGATTTCTAATCCTATTTGATTGCTTGCACTAAATGCATTGATTTCAGTGTAGATGTTTTCTAATTCTATTTAATTGCTTGCAATAGATGCATTGATTTCAGTGTAGAAGTTTATTTCTAATTATATTTGATTGCTTGCACTAGATGCATTGATTTTAGTGTTGATGTTGATTTCTAGTCCTATTTCATTGCTTGCATTATATGCATTTATTTTACTGTAGATGTTGTTTTCTAATCCTTTTTTATTTCTTGCAATGTATGCATTTATTTCAGTGTAGATGTTCATTTCTAATCCTATTTGATGGCTTGCGTTATATGCATTGATTTCAGTGTAGATGTTGATTTCTTATTTGATCTAATTGGATGTATGATGGTACATTAATTTTAAAGTGATTGGATTAACAATGTCCATTGATTTCAGTGCAAGCACAAAAAAAAGTATTGATAATAAGTATTGATTTTTCTATTTTAGTAATTCAACCTATTAATATTGGAGAGTAAGAGAGAGAATGTATGATGTTTACTACAATAACTTGAGTTAAAGATTTGAATGATTTACGATTTCAAATCTTCTTTTCATACAATCAATATTAAAATATGGTAAAACTAATAGGGGTGACAATAAGAATAGTAGAAGAAAATAGTTTGAGATTGATCACAATTAAGATTATTAGTCTTTAACTACATTCTTATTATTCACATTTTATGTCATTCAACATTTTTACACTTTCACTTTGTATTCAAATTTTTTATTTCAATATTAAAATTATTAACAATATCTATCATCTCAACAAATTGAGGTAAGTGAGAAATTTTAAAATTAAAACTACTCTTCAAGATATATTTAGTAATACCTGGAGGGCCAATATTAAGAATTAATTAGTTTTCAAAAGTTGTGATACCTAAAATTAAATGAAATAGATGTGCAGTATCAATCTTCATGCAAACTATTGACAAAATTGTCTCCTTCCTTCATCACAAACTAATTACTAATACAAAATTACATACACATATAGAAATATAACACAATACATTCACAAACATTATACCATCCAAATCCAAACGCATAAACACACAAATACTCAAAGCATCCAAACACAAACCATTCAAGGCAAGCAATATAGACTAAATGAAAGAACATAATGATATGGTCATGTCAAGCAAAGAAAACATAGTATAAATTTCAAAGTATGAAGTTTATCTCAAACATATACATAATAATGGTAATCTAAAAATGTGACAGTGTTTCCCTCAACTAAAAGCAACCTATATCAATCTAACTCTGGACCTATCATGCACTGAGAGGGAACAAATTCCTTTAGGTACAAACTTTTCATCAAATTCTACATTCCAAAAAGAAGTTTGCACCTCGAGGGTTTTAATCCTTCTTAATGCATGATAGATATGGAGTTCGATGTATCTAGGATGGTACTTTATTAAGGTATGATAGACCATACTGGTCTTAGTGAATCATCATTATCATCATCATCAATAAAATATTTCAATCATATGAATCAATCACTTGAAAAATACATTTATTTAATAAATAATTATAATAACTTTATTATGAATTAATATTACTATATTATGAATTAGTTGGCCAATAGTTACATCATCACTTAGCTTTCTCCACCCAAAACACAAATGCTCACGTCAAATCAAGGTCAACGCTTGACTGGATTGATGTATTCAAATTTCCACGTGTCTTCGACAATAAACGAATCAAGCCTTACATAAGTGACTTATCGGGAAAATCAACCATCACTAAAATGATTGGTACCTATGAATGATACTAGTCTACAAACACTGAAATGACTGATACCTATTAGCCCCTAAGGTGCAGTGCTGCTATTTTTAGTAGAAATGATTCCTTTTTTAGCTTTGACGGCCACGTCTCCTCTTGCTCCACTTTAACCATAAGCCGGACTTCAAAATATTATTCTCGCATCTATAATTGCATCGGGTCCTTATCCAAATGGATCCAAATATGCTCTATAAGTCTTCAAAAGCTAGTAAAATCATGTCAAAGATCAAAACAACTGCATGAGAAGACCCTTTAGAATGACGAAGAAACACTATCGAGAGGCAAAAAACACGTAAAAACAATGAAAAACAAAGTATCGGAGGCATAAACAAGTGAAGGCATAGTACTCGTCAGATCTGGCCAATCAACTATCTAGATCTGATCGGAAAATCGTAATCAGCAACCAAAACAAAGCACTTACAATGGGCTGGGGCTATCGGGATATGCGATTGTGACTAATCACATTGCGATATCGCAATCGGAGAAACATTATGAAGTGGGGCCTATACCTATACATGTATGTGATGCGATTAGCTGGACTTGATGGCTATATAAAAATTATTGCATAGATTTTGAGATCCGCCAAAAGGTGTTTTTTAATGTATTTTCACATATTTCATTATTTAACGAAATACAAAGGAGCAAGGACGAAGCAACTTGTGATAGTGATGAGGATGGACCTGATAGAGGAATAGACCATATTTGAGGACTTTTGAAGTTCGAAATGAACATAGTTTTGGCGGAGTTTCAAAGTGTTGCAGCATTTCTCTGTGTACAACAGAAAATAGTCGTTTTCGGTATTCGAAAGGATTTCAAAGGCCCGAAGACCCATTCCGTTACAGTACAGAGGCCAGGAGAGAGAGGCATGGAGATAAATGGCCGGAAGGGGAAAAATCCACAGCACGATATAACTGAACCAACAAAAGTGATCATGGAGAATCATTGGCACGAGTGAGCTACCTGACAACGCGACAAAATTACCAGAATTTGGTTAGTGGGGTGTTAGAAAAAGAGGCCTCTGGCTTATGTTTATCTAATCACGACATCAAGCAGTTAGAAGCCAGAGGGGATAGATTAAGACACCTCAAGCCTCAGAGAGCCTGAGATAATTCTAAAAAGCCTACAAATGGCTGAAAGTTAGAAGTATCAGGGGTTCAACTTTTGCAGACTGTGGAAACTCTGCTCCTCTCAGCGTCTCATATTCATTCCAGTAATACAAGCTTCTTTTGCTATTATATGTTCAATCGCCATCTTTCCCTCTATTCTAAGCTTGCACTTGAATGGGTTATTCATGTTTTATTCTAGGTCGAATGACAGATAACTGTCATCTTATATCTACATTGATAAACTATATTTGTAAGCTTCATTTACTTTCTGTAGCTAGCCATTCATATGTGTTTATGTATGTATCTATTGGTACAGTCAGGATTCTCCATCTATTCATTGAATCTATAAACTATTGGGCATTAGTGGTTGAAAGCCTTGTCAAGCTGAGGATGTTCATGCATGTTTTGAGTGAAAATAGAGTTGAAACAGTCATCTAACTTGATCCAAACCCCAATCCATTCCAATAGTTCAGAGAACGATATTGAAGATTTATATGTTTTCAGGCATCTCTGAGCTACAACCTAAGAGAGCTTCCTGGAGTGCTAATAGTACCTATGAATGATACCAGTCTCACTGGTAGTTATGAACGATACCAATCTGAATAGTAAGTATGAACTTTAGGTGAGCCATAGTTTCTTAATCGAAAACAAATGAGATGAAACTAATATGTAATTTTCTAATGCTATGTGTTTTTATAATAGTTAAATTATAAATTATAAAATTTAAATGTGTATTAAGTTGTTTAAATTTTAACGAAGAGTTGAGGATTTCACAAAATAAAATATATTTGGCTAAATCAAGAGTTGCATAATATTAGTGAGAACATTAAATAAATGATTTATTTTCTATTCAACATTGCAAGAAATTATCTCAATCAAAATTCAATATAGTGAAAAAAAAACCTTATGATTTACTTTATAAGCTTATTGCAAGTCAAATTATTCAAATTCTACATTCCAAAAAAAGGTTTGCACCTCAAGGGTTTAATTCCTCTCGGCACATGATAGAACGAGAATCTAGACTAGTACTTTCTTAAAGTCGAATAAACCATATCAGTCTTAGTGAATCATCTTCATCATCGATAAAATATTTTAATCATATATATTAATCACCTAAGTAATACATTTATTTAATAAAATAATTATATTATGAATTAATATATATTATTATTAAAATAGTATAATAAAATTAAATAAAATCACCCAATCATTAATATCAACCATTTTTATTTGATTAAAAAATATTAATCCAAAAAACTTCTAAATATTTATTTAAGTACATGCTCCAAAGGATTTCTAATAGATCCAAAGGGACCTTTTGTAACCTTTTCTTTCTGTACTGGTGGAAACGAGCTAACTCTTGTGGGTCCAATCTCAAAGTAGCCAAATGTTTCACTTGTGAAAACATCTCAGCTGAGTCAAACAAGTCATCGAAATCAACATCCTCATGGTTCAATTGTCTTATATTACTGAAGCAGTGAAGTTCTATGCAACCTTATTGGGGTCAAACTGTCTGCCACGAATGGTGGTAAGCTTTAAATATGTAATGTGATCGATTTCAAGAGTATCATGCTTGAAATTATGTAATGCATAAACACCGCATTGGATGGGAAAGGAAGGCCAAAGTGACCTTTTAGATTCTTTTAGGGTCTTGGTTATCCCATCCCCTACAGTTTGGTAAGAAATTTCTCTGGCAAGCAATTTATTTGGTACATACCATGGGAGAACATGGGCAGGTGCTATACTTCCAAAGACTCGGACATAAGTAAACAGTTCTTCCCCAAACCACCTACCTATTGGTAAAATATCAATCTTGGCCTCATCCGATAACCTAGGGGCCTTCTTGTAAAAAACGGCTTGCTGGATTGGTAGCACAATTCCTTGGTGAATTTTGTAGAAATGGGTTTGAAAATTGGATTCCCACAGGATTTTTTGATATATATGAATGGGGGTAGGACCTTGAATAGTCCATTTCCACCCCATAGTTGGGAAACTGGTAGTGAAACCGACTGCATCCATAATGTAGGCACTCATAAAAAATGGTGAGACTTTTCTAGAGGTGACATATCAGTGTTGTCTATATTCCCAAATTTGTAAGGCAAGGTTGTTAGACAAGATAGTGCCCAAATCCATTATAAAAGAGTTTACTACTGCATCAATTAGGGGAACCCACTCAACAGAGAATTCAGTGATAACGACATATTCCAACAATCTACACATCATAGCTGCAATATAAGAGTAGGGAGCATCAAGAGATGATATAGAATACATACCTGATTTCTCATATTTGTGCTTGTTTGAATTGGACCTCCATTGCTTAATTGGGTTTGATGGTTCCTCATTCTCGGCTATGAAATGCTCGAGGAAGGCTTTATCATACACCTTCTTTGGGTCTAGTATATGATACATTATTTTCAAGTCTTCCGCTATGAGGGATCCAATAATCGTTTTCCTTGAGGTATAGAATGCTTGGTCGGCAATGTTAATATTGTCTATTATCCATTTTACCATATCGGTGTATTGTAAAATCTTATGTCCAACAACAATTCTGTGAAGGAAAGAACTTATAGCTTCAAAGTGGGAGGCTTCAGAAGAGGTAGTGGCATCTGTTGTTGCTTTACTTTGAATTATCCTTGGACCCTCGCTCTCCAGCAACTCGTACATGGTTTCCCATGAGGAAGTATCCCTGTCGATAGTGCATGTTGTGTCTGAGAATAATGGGGAAATTTTTGTTACATCATAAGTAGAGGATTGTGTAGCTTCGTTGGGTTTCTTTCCTTTCTTCGACTTAGTCACCTTGTTACACAATTCTTTCTTGGGTGAAACCTGTAAATTGAGAATACAAAGGAATGAAGAGCAATAGGAGTTAAACATGGAAGAATAACAACACACAAGGCTTTGAAATGAAGGAAAGGGAATTTTAAATGTGAATCAATCTAAACAGGCCATCAAATCTCCTTGGGATTTGAAATCATAAATACTGTTAGAATCCTTTAATAATTGAAATCATGGCTTCGCGTGATTATTTATTATTCATTAATATAGCGCATCGAAAAACCTTTTCAAATGGTAAATAAAACTTATATTCGAGTACCCCACCGATATGCAATAGCGATATCACTGTACCGGTTTATTAAGTATGAGAGATGTGCAATTATGATAATCTCATTATCGCAATATCGCAATCGAGGCTTATGACGTGCATGTCACAATTCTAGGAAAATGTGACACTTTGCGGAGGTTTCTAAAATGGATTTTTCATGTAACCCCCAACTTCTAAAAATAGATCCCTAAAATCTAGGGATGATTTTTCTTTTTTGCTTTTTTCAATTTCGGGAAAAAGTTGCCCATGCATGCAAGGAAATATTGCACAGTCATGGAGGGAACCGGTCAACCTGTGAGCGCATGTAATTGAAAACAAGCCTTGGGATGAATTCTGCATAGTTTTTGGGCTACCCTCAAGTGACTTCCTCTAGAAAGGTTGACTACCCTCAAGTTCTGCACAATTCTCCAAGTTAGCACAAGAACCAATTGAAGACTAACTCATGGGAGGCCAACTTGCGGGTGAAAGGTAAACAAGTTAGCAAACACAAGCTGATAAGCTGAAGAAACTCAACTGAAAGCATAAGTACCTGGGCAGTGAAAGACATGCTTCCAAGGATGGTTGGTAGGCAGGCTCCAAAATGAAGTAGAGGAAAATTTTGGGAGGATGGTTGTAGCCGCTACAATAGGTTCTCAGGGTACCATCAGGTCTGAATAGAAGAGGAGGACAAGAAGAAAACAATGTTCACGACATAATGGGGCTCGTACACATACCACATCATGCCTTGTGGCCTAAAGAATGTGCCTGCTATGTTCTCCTAAATTTTCATTGCCGCCTTCAGAGACTACATCACCGGTTCTTGGAGGTATACATGGGCGATTGGACAGCTTACAACCTATCGAAGAAGCATGCCAACTTACTTAGAATAATTTTTGACTAGTGTAGATAGCTACAGATATCCCTAAACCTAAAGAAGTGTATCTTTGTAGTTCCATTTGGTACATTGTTGCACCACATCGACTGCAAAGATGGTGTTTGTGTGGACACTCCAAAGGTTGTGACAATTTTAAATATGGAATTTTCGGCTAATATGAAGTAGTTGCGATCGACGGTAGGCCACACAGGGTATTATGTATCCATACCTGCCCTCATGGAGAAGCCACTCAAGAATATGGAAACATTCAATTGGAAAAAGACTTTTCAAGTGGCATTGAACATCCTAAAGGAAAACTTGGTAAGTTTTCCCATCTTAGTATACCCAGACTAGAAAAGAAAATTCCACGCACATATCAATACATCAGGAATTGTGCTAGGGGTAGTGTTGGTGCAACCAGGGGAAGGGAACTTGGATCATTCAATATTCTTTGCAAGTAGGAAGTTTTCAACTGCAGAAAAGAACTATACCATGACCAAGAGAGAAGAACTAGCAATGGTATACTCCTTGCAAAATTTTCAACACTATTTACTTGGAGCCCCGTTCAAATTCTTTATAGATCGCTCAGCATTAAAATACTTGGTCAACAAGCTAGTCTTAGAGGGAAGAATCTGCAAGTGGCTACTGTTGTTCCAGGATTTTACATTCGAGGTTATCATTAAACCAGGTCAGTTGAATGTGGAACCAAATCACCTCTCCAGACTAGAATCAAGGGAAAGTGGGGGCTCCCTAGATGGTCAACTATCGGATGTTGATTTATTCCGCATAGAAGAAATACCTGACTACTTGGAGGAAATTGTAGCTTTTCTATCCACAGGGCAATGTCCGGAGGGACATACATCAATGCAAAAGTGACACATGGTGGTGTGAGAAGTTTACTATCAGTTGATTGGAGGACATATTTATAAGCTAGGCCTCAATCAAGTCTTGTGACAATCTCTCCTCCAGCATGAAAGGCAAGATGTACTATGGGAGTGCCACTCTAGAGTTGCGGGAGGGCATGTCGGGGGAAAAGCAATGGCGAGGAAGGTCTTGCAAGCAGGGTTATGGTGGCCTACACTCTATAAGGACACCAAATAATATGTGAAAGGCTATAATGTGTGTTTGGTCAATTTAGTGTCCTAAATTGCTCTACATAAGTTATCAATCCGGGTATCGTAAACTAATGAAGTGTATTGCATTATATGTGCTAGATGGCCCTTCTTACTTCAGTGTTTTTGAGTTTTAAGTTGTTTTGGGGTTTTTAATCCTTTAATCCCTAATGATGTACATTGTATTTAACAAAAAACTTAAATCTACTTCTACTAAAGAAATGAAGTGAGGACTAAGAGTGCTTAAAGTCAAATTTGGAAGTAAAGTTTAGTCAAGAAAATGAAAACAGAGTTCCTATTTCTGCTCTGATTATTGTTTCCAAAACATGAACTAAAGAAACTTAAGAGTGAAGTTGCAACTACTGTCTAATCAGTTTAATGAAATATTAAAAGTGAAATTGCAGCTATCTATGATAAAAACAAAACTAAAATGAAATATTGAAAATGAGATTACAACTATTATTTAGTCTATTGCATAATCAAAACTTAATGAAAAACTGAAAATAAAATTGCAACAAAACTAAATGAAAAACTAAGATTGAAAATGAAATTGCAACTAGTCTACTATAAAAACTTAAATGAAGTGCTTTGTCACTCTGCTACACAATTTTGGGAGAAAAACCTCCTTGTGATAACATTTTGAGGAACTCCATACTTCATTTTTCTAAGAGAAAAATAAATACAAAAATGCAGAAAAAGGCTCATTACATAAGTGAAATATTCCACCACTTAGTTTAAGATGAACCATCAACTAGAAGGGCTTTTAGAAACATTCACCTACAACATGAGTCACTAAACTAATAATAAAATGACATTGATCAGTTTAATTAAAAATCTGAAGACTAATGAACAACAAATGAAATAAACTACTCTACACTACTAAACTCAACTTTAAGCTACTGACAAGAAACTGAAAAGAAATTAAACCAAAAGACTATTCTGTACTGAAGTAAGCTGTTTTGCGTTAGTAAGAAAATAGTAAAAATTGTATTATGAACAAGGTTAGCAAATGGTTATAAACATCATGGAAAAATATAGTGAATTTACACCTCAATTATAAAAGACAAAACAAAATAAAATGTAACCTTAACCAGCGTAGGGGCCCTCTGCAACTGCTAAGGTTATATGCACTTAATCAACACTCCAACAAACGCTTTCAGGTATCCATGAAACACACAGTATTTATATTGAAAACAGAGAATGAGTTCTCAAAACTACAGAGCGGTAATCTGAACTTAACACATGAGTAAATTCGAACTGGTTCTGCGTTCTTCACACAGGTATTTATAGAGAAAGTATAAAACTGTTTTAGGGAGAAAAATGAGCTATAGCAAAACACGTAGGTAGACAGGCCCATGGAATTCTCTTCCTTAGTTGCTGGAGACATAAATCTAAGGTAATGGCTGTTGGATTCAATTTGCATGAGTGGCTAATGAAGTATGTGACCTCAAGAAACTGCTTCGGATCCTATCACTGAGAAACGTGTACAAAACAGAGTCGTGTTTGCCTTAGGTTTCTACGTTTGACTTCCCTTTGACCGGAGTCTTCCATATTGACTTGGGCCAGGTGAATAGGACACGATCCATGCCCTGATGTTTTCCAAGCTACCCATGTAGTCATTTTCCCCTCTCGACACTTGGAACCTGCAAAAGCGTGGAGGTAGTTGCGGAACAGCCAATTAGCTGCAGAATGTGGCTACGTTACGTAGCTAAAATACAAAAACTTATTCAAAAAGAAAACATAGAAGTATAACATGTAAATCAATAAAAACTTCTCCCTGAGGCAATGTATAATGGTAATTGATGATGAGGATACATTTTTCAAAGAAGAATGGATGAGAAAAGTTGCTAAGGAAAGGGCAGTTTTGGAGCTCAACATACCCTCACTACAAGACTATTGGATGTCCCCATGCAATAAAAATTGTGAACTTCCTCCTCCTACTACATTTGTTCTGAGACTTCAGCCAAAACGTCCAACCTCTTCTTGATTTTCTTTGCACCAACTGTGATCCTTGGCTTCCTCATGAGAAATCTGTACTTGAGGTTAATAAGTGCCCTGCTTAGCTTCTTATTCTTCCCTTTTAGTTTTATGTTGTTCTTGTGCCATAAACCCAACTGAAGCATAGTGTTATCATGGATAATCTTATCCAACTTGTTCTATTATTTTAAGGCTTCATTTTCTCTTTGGATGTGCCTATTTAGAACTCCTAGCTCATAGATCTCCTGTTTAAGGGAGCTAGTTAAAGTTTCTTGTAAGGTGGTAGGCTGCTCTGGATTAACTGAAGTCCCTGGGTCTACTGATGTACTCCTTTTCTCCAATGGCTCTATGTAGTCATAAATTTGTTGTTGGATTGGATCAATACTAGGAGAGGCTCTTCTTGCGCTGCTCTCAAAGTTTTGTGGAGGAGAGTTCTGTGGGCTTTTCTCATATGGAATGTTGTCAAGGGACTGAGTTGGAGTTTCTCCCTCTAAACCTATAAACTAGGTCTCTTTTGATTTCATTTTCTTCACTTTTCCTTGGAGTCTAGAACTCATCCTCAAGTTTTGGGAGCCTATGATCTCTTCCTCCGTAACCTGTTTCCTTTTTCCTTTCTCCTTATCTTTCTTGATATGTTCCCTGATTTTGATTAGTCTCTCAGAAAGAAGTTGTCCATCCTCCTTACGTGATGAAGGTTCAGGAATATCCTTGTGGATTTCTTCAACCTTTTCTTTCATTTTTCTACTTTGCTTAGTCTTCTTTCTGATCTCTATTAATTTCTCAGAGATTGGCTCTTCTTCATCATTTTTCTGTATTGAAGTTTCAGGGATGTTTTGAATGGTGAGACTGGTCTTCCTTCTCCTACTTCTTTTTACAGGACTTCCCTCAGGCAATTCTGGAGCATCTTGGAAGAAGTTCCTTACCAAAAGGTGCTCCCATGTGTCCCGTACACTTCTCAAATGAAATTCAACTAAAATCTTCACTAGTCCATTGTGATATAGAGTGGTTTCTATTGACTCAAATTTCTTTTGAACATTAGTTGCCATTCTTCTCAGACTATTCAATAGGAAAAAGGGTATATTGAGGGTTCCATCTTCTAGAAAATTCATTAACAGTCGTATATGATATACATACATAGAACCAAACCTCCCTTCGCATGTAATAAACTTTTGCAAAATTAACAACATGCCACTCCATTTGTTTTTAAGTGTAGAGATTGGAATCCCTTTTCTAAAAACTCAAGTGTCCATACCTGGATATTTAAGAATGACCTTCCAGGATTCATCATGAAACCTTTTGTTCTTAAACCACCTTTCTCCTAGCCTTGGGAGTTCTGTTTCTTTAGTTATAAAGGTCCGTAACTGCAAATTTGATGTCACTTATTTCCACGTCCATTCCATCAAATGACTTGGCAAAGGATTTGGTGATTTCCTTATGGTAACCATTGAATTTTTCCATAAAACTCAACCAACCAGCCTTCTGTAACATTCCTTTCAACTGTGGATAACCCTCCATGTACTTCACCCCAATGGGTTTAGTTCTAACAATGAGCCCCATTACCTCTATTCTCGGCTACTTTTCAAAATTCCCTTCACTGTCTAAGAAATGGAGTGACTGCGTAAAGAGGATTGTGTATACGAAAATGGGGCAACTGGGTGGATAAAAATAGAATGATTATGGATATGGAAACGTAATGAAAACGTATATGGAAGCAGGATGACTGTGAATAAAATGACTGTATATATAAAATATATGGAAATAGAGTAGCTATACATGTAAACTGTGTGGAAAACAGAATGACTATATGCATAAAGTATATGAAAACAGAGTGACTGTATGCACAAAAAGGCTACGGAAGTATGAGAGAAAAACTTGGTGTAATAAATGAACAATCATGGTTTTGAAGTGTTGTATATAGATAGGTCATGTTGTTAATCTAACTGTTAACAGGTGTGGCTGTACAAGTCCAGTTAAGTACGAGTCATGGAGTATAAAATGGAGATTAGTTATGAAGGCATCATTGGACCATTTGGCATTGAAGATGGAAGGTGTGGTGGAGTCATTATGGAAGTCAAATCACATAGTGATTAATCAAGGAGACATGTGATCATACAAGTTATACAAACTTATGTTTTTGTATTTATTTTTGAAATAAGTTTTTGTTTTTACCTTTGGAACCTTACCTTCCGCTTGCTAATATCTTTATGTTTGCTTCCACAAGTGCTTTAGGTGTAATTGGTCTTCAAAGTTATTTTCTCTTCAATTACCTGCATATGAGATTTTATTATGAACTGGCCTCTTTGTGCTTGGAATGATAATCAAATTATTGCTGCAGAATCAGATTAGCTGCAGAATAGGATTAGCTATGGAACAGGAACAACTGCAGAACATGGAAACAGTTACAGAATGTAAAACAGAGAATAAAATATGGCATATGAATGAATGGAATGGAAACAACTGTGTGAGTGAAAATATGACAATATGATAAACGGAGATGAGAGAAATATTGGAGAAAAAATTTATTGGTGGAATATGGCAATGGAGTGAAGTGAAACTTGCAAAAGTAAAACAGAGTGAAATGAGATAAGAAAATGAATTTTGCAGAATGCATAATGAGTCACCATTTTTTCAGAAAAGAAATGGAAAATATAGGGCGTCAGAGTCTTCTGATTTTCACCCTGTATTTTCTATATAAGCATGCCAATCAGTGATTGGTTTTCAACCTTATACAAATTTTTTTTTTTTTTTTTCTATAGGAAAAAAAAATACTAAGTTGGTGGACAAGAAGTATTCTTCTTCACCAACTTCATTTCAGAATTGTTTTGAAAGATCTTGATGAACTCCTCCTTTGAGATTGGTTTTCGATAAATTTTCAATCTATGACCATTCACAAGGAGAGGATTTTGACTTTCATCTATTGTTCTGATCCTTACTGCTCCATTATTGAAAACTTTTTCAATCTCATATGGCACAAGCCAATGAGTTTGAAACTTCCCTTGAAAATATTTAAACTTTGAATCAAATAACAGTGCCTATTGAATCAAATAACAGTGCCCATTGAATCAAATAACAGTGCCCAATCTCCCTCTTGAAACCTCTTGTCCTTGATGTATTTGTCATGCCACTTAACCCTTTGTTGTTGGACTAGACTAGTCGTTTGAACAACTTCTTGTCTGATTTCATCAAGTTCGTTTAATTGCTCCAGTATATGTCTTTGAGCTTCTGATAAATCCATTCCCAACTGAATTTCCATCTTGAAAGTTTTGACTTGGAACTCTATATGGAATAGGACTTGCTTCCCATAAACAAGTTCATAGGGTGTCTCTCCAGTTGTGTTCCTCCATGTAGTTCTATAGGCCCATAAGGCTTTAGGAAGCCTTTCTTCCCAATATCTTCTATGTAGATGCAGAGTCTTGGTGAGGATTCCTTCAATCACTTTATTTGTAGACTCCACTTGATCATTTGCTTGTGGATGATATGGAGTAGATTTCCTATCCTTGATCTTGTACTCCTCCATAAGCCTTTGCATCATGTTGGATGTGAATTGAGATCCCTGATCTGTCACAATTTCTCTTGGAACACCAAAGCGAGTAAAGATATCCTCACAAAGAAAACTAACTAGAGATTTTTCATTAGCAAAAACTAATGTTTTGGCCTCTACCCATTTGGTGACATAATCAGTGAATACCAATATATATTTTTTATGCTTGGATGGAGGATTAATAGGTCCAATAAAGTCTAAAGCCCATTTTTCAAAGGGTTCGATAAGTACCTAAGTTTGTAATGGCATTTAATTTAACGGAGTAGGTTTCCCTACCCTTTGGCAGCTGTCGAACCTCCTGACATATTCTTTAGCATCTTTGAAGATGGATGGCCAATAATATCCTAAAGAAAGGATTTTATAGGCTCTCCTCTTGTTAGCAAAGTGTCCACCACACGGCTCATCATGACATGCTTTGAGAATATTAGGCATTTCATCTTCCCTGACACACCTTCTGGTCATAAGATCTGGCCCTGTTTTATACAATTCATTAGTGATCCATGAATATCTTGCACTTTCTTGAATAATATTTCTTTTCTCTCTAGGAAATAAATGTGAAGGTAACTTCCCTGTAACCAAGTAATTAGTAACATCTGCAAACCAAGGAGTTTGAGTAGTTACTACAAAGAGATATTCATCAGGAAATTTATCTTCAACTGGAGAGTCTTCTTTGATATTCTAAATCCTGGACAAGAAATCAGCAAATGTGTTTTGTTTTCCAAATCTATCTAGCACAGTAATATTGAATTTTGCCAAAAGTAAAAGCCATCTTGTAACTCTGCAATTAGTAATAGGTTTATTCATCAAATATCTAATTGCAGAGTGATTTGTATGAAAAAATGTTTCATAGCCTGTTATATTGTGTCTGAACTTGTTAATTGCATGAACAACAGCTAAGAATTCCTTTTCAGTCATAGTATAATTCAACTCAGTGGGAGTCAAATTCTTACTTGTATAGTAAATGGCATAAGGTATCAAATATTTTTGTCCCAATACGGCTCCCAGAGCTGTATCTGAAGCATCTGTAGAAATATGGAAACGAAGTTTCCAATTTGGTCGTCTTAAAATAGGTGCTTCAGATATTTTTGTCTTCAAGGTTTCAAATGCTAGTTGGCAATCAAGATTCCACTTTGATCTAATAATCGCCCTATGAGTGACGTCAGTGAAGATTTATTAAACAAAAGGTATTACATACCCATGTGCTAGTGTGTGTGTTCTGTGTTATTGAAGAAACGGATCGATCAGATTGCCAATACACAGAAAATAAAGGGAAAGATAGTAGAGAAATACAGTAAGAAACACAAAGACACAAACACTTTTTAATAAGGAGTTCACCCTATTCTCCAAGGCTACGTCTCCGGTCCAGCTTCAGTGGTGGCCTTGTTTTATTATGTCTTTCAGTAGAGAAATTACAATGCAGGGACTCAATATGAGTTCTCCTGAAGCAGATTTTGCTTGGTAGGGTGGTTCTTGGATTCCCCAAGCCCCTTGGAGTACACAGACTCTTGTTCTTCCTACTAGCTCTGTGACCCTCGGTCTACAGTGGAAAGAGCCAACTGTGATGCTCAATCCAGACAGATTCCTCTATGGGAAGGCTTGATTCCTCAAGCTCTCTGGTGCTTGATGCTGCCTATGGTTAGCTCGGCCCTCTGTCTCCTCTGCTTGGCTTTAGTACTCTCTGTGCTCAGTCCTCCTCTCAGGGTTCACTGCTCATTGTCTCTCTTGGTCACTTGGACTCTTCGATCTGAATCTCTCTTCCGATCCCATTCACTATCTATGTTCATGGCTTTAGCAATTCGACTTCCATTACTGTTCTTTTCCTCTCCCACCTGCATCGATTCGCCTTTTGCCTGCATGCTTGGGATTCCCTGTTCGGTGTCAGCATGAACGCTCGAGAAGTAGCCACGCGTCCCCATTGGGACAACGCCAGCCTGTTCATCGATTCGTTTCTTCCTCCATCGTGGCAGTCAACGGATCTCAAATTCCCTTAGATCGTGGCTTAATTCCCTGTCAATTCCACTCTCTCTATCGGACGCAATCTCAGCCATCCGATCTAGGCTCCTCCAGATCCAATTTCATTCGCACGTCGAGCGCGGTTGACTTGCTCAACCGATAATGCGCGATCGCGGTGGTTTTTCTCTCACCTCCCCTACCACACGTCGATCGTTGAGGGTGGTTGCTCCGTTTTCTCCAAAAGCGCTTACCATTCAAGGGCACCCTGATCAACCCACTGGTTTCCAAGTTGTGGGTCCCACCTTCATACAATGGTGCTTTACCTTTCTCCACCCACGGTCCTCTGGGTCCCAACATGACTGAGTGCTTAAACTCTACCATTTTAGCCCTGTTTTCCCAGCGATGCGTGTTAGTGCTAAGCGCTAACGTGCATCTAAAATCAGCTCCTTTTCCCATTTCAGGGCTCCCAAGGGCTATTTTGACTTCTTGCGCAGTCTCCATGGGCTTTGGTTAGCGCGCTTTGATCGAGGTCCTCGTTGTTCCACACCGGTTGCCATGGCCACTGGTTCAGGGTGTTTTTGATTGCTGTTTTGGATTTCAAGGATTTGTTCGTCCCGATTCAGTCACGGTTCTTTGACAGTCGTTTATGGATCCGATTCGGATCACGGCCTCCCAACTGAAAATATTTTGGACCTCCAAAGTTGGTTTTCTTCAAGCATCGACTAAGTGAGGAAACTGCTACCTCACTTGTCCAGTCTCATTCCACTTCACACTGCTTGGCTTCGAACCTTTAAGCCCAATTCTGAGGTATTCCACCTATCCACTGCGCGTCATCCTTACCTTCCTGTCTAGCACTGTATCTTCCTGCAACTCATTAAGATATTCAGGTAGTAGGTCATCAATAGAAGGCAATTGATTCTGCTCTTCAGGGTCCTCAATCATTGAAGGTTCAAACAACCTCAAGCAATCTGCATTTACGACAGAGTAGATGTGCATGTAAGCTGGCAGATCAAGGCAAAAAGCATTTTCACCAATCTTCTCAAGTATCCTGAAGGGTCCATACCTGATAGATTTTAGCTTCTTACCTTCACCTTGCATCCTGTCCTTACTGATATACAGCCAAACTTGGTCTCCAACTTGAAAACTATGCACCATCCGATGGTTATCATGCCTAGCCTTGTACTTGGCCTCACTCTTTTCCAGTTGCTCCTATACTACTTGATGGATCTCCTGGATCTGTTCAATGAACCTAGTCACTTTGTCCACATCACTGTGTCCATCAACCATGGTATCTTTACCAAAGACAAAATCCAAGGGAGACCTTGGTATGAAACCAAAGCAGGTCTCAAAAGGAGATCTCTGGATAGAAGAGTGTTTGGCTCTATTGTAAGCATGCTGCACATAACATAAGTGTTCATCCCAAAGCTTAGGGTGTTTGCTGCAATATCCTCTCAGTAACTGGATCACTGTCATGTTAACTACTTTTGTCTGGCCATCTGTTTATGGATGAAAAGCTGTGCTTTTCTTTAATTTGGTGTCCATTAGTTCCCACAGACTGGACCAAAGCTTTCCCACAAATCGAGTGTCTCGATCAGATATAATGGAAGTGGGTAATCCAAAATGAACCCATACGTGTTCAAAGAATAGTTTTGCAGTTTGTTCAGCTATAATCTGTTTACTACAGGGTATTAAAATACACGTTTTGCTAAACCTATCCACAACAACATATAGATAATCATGACCTTTCCTAGATTTAGGCAGTCCTCCAACAAAATCCATGGAAATGATCTCCCAAGGGTGAGAAGGAACTGGAAATGGAGTGTATAAGCCTAGTTTTCTGTTGTTGGGCTTCCTTTTAGCACACATAGCACACCCATTTACATATCTAGAAATTGTCTCACTCATTCTTGGCCAATAATATAACCTTTGTAGCTGTGCAACTGTTTTACTTACCCTAAAGTGACCTAATATCATAGAAGTGTGTGCTTCCCTAATTATCTCTGCTCTCTCAATTTGTGGAATGCAGAGTTTCCCACAATGATATAAGAGTCGGTCTTTTACATGATAGTCCAATTCTTCTACTCTTTTGCCTTGACTCAAAATTGCATATACATCTTTAAAGTCCATATCCTAAGCATATTGTTCTATGTAGCTTTCATGTAGCACAGAATGATGCTTAAGTATGGTAGATTCATTTATAATGGGTCTAGATAACATGTCTGCAACCTTGTTATGTATGCCCTTTTTATATATGATGACTAAATGAAACTGTTGTAGAAAACCCATCCATCTGTAATGTCTTGATTGTTGCAACTTAGTTTGGGAGTGTAGATATTGAAATGGCTGATGATCAGTATGTGTTACTGTTTCTTTTCCCATTAAGTAATGTTTCCACTTTTCACACTCTGAACTAATGCATACGATTCTTTATCATATGTAGGATAGTTAACTACTGTAGGATTAAAAGTCTCAGAATGATAACATATGGGTTTACCGTGCTGTGTCAACACTGCTCCCATGGCATAGTCACTGGCATCAGTTTGGATCTCAAATGGTCTTTGTAGATCTGGCAGTGCTAGTACGGGTGTTTTACTAATTTTTTCTTTCAAGGTGTCG
This sequence comes from Pinus taeda, assembly GCA_000404065.3. Taxonomy (NCBI): domain Eukaryota; kingdom Viridiplantae; phylum Streptophyta; class Pinopsida; order Pinales; family Pinaceae; genus Pinus; species Pinus taeda. The sequence continues at coordinate 30,023 of APFE030828941.1, read as the reverse complement.
AAGGCTTTTTTCTCTTTGCCTCCCCACTGAAATACCTTGTTCAATCCTATCAAAGCATGTAAGGGAGCTGCAATTGAGGAAAAATTTGAAATGAACTTCCTCCAATACTGTGCTGCTCCTAAGAAGCTTCTCACTTCTGTAGAAGAATTTGGTTTAGGCCAGTTTACAATGACTGCCACTTTAGAGGGATCTATTTTCAATTCACCTCCCCCTACTATATGACCGAAATAATTTAGAAAGGTTTTGCCAAATTCACATTTGGAGAGTTTAACATGAAGTTTTTATCTTTTCAAAACATCTAATGTCTTCTTAACATGCTTTAAATGTTATTCCCGCGTTTTACTAAAAATCAGAATGTCATCCAGATACACAATAACAAAATCATCAAGAAAAGGTCCGAGTACATCATTCATTAATCTCATGAAAGTAGCAGGGGCATTGGTCAAGCCAAAAGGCATAACCAGCAATTCATACAATCCCTGCTTTGTTTTGAAAGCAGTCTTCCATGCATCTTGCTTTGCAACTCTGACCTAATGGTCTCCACTGTGCAAATCCATCTTGGTGAAATAAACAACTTCCTTTAATTGATCTAAGATATCATCTATGCGAGGAAGGGGATAACGATTTTTGACTGTTATTTTATTCAATGCTCGATAATCAATGCACATTCTCCACGAGCCATCTTTCTTTCTCACCAAAATGATTGGCGACCCACATGGTGATGTGCTAGGTCTGATGAACCCTTTCTCGAGCAACTCCTGCACCTGCTTCTTGATTTCAACATTCTCTAAAGCAGATAACTTGTACATCCCAATGTTAGGAAAAGGAACATCTTGATACAAAATAATATCATGTTCTATTCCCTTTTTGGGTGGTAGACCTTGAGGTTCTTGAAACAAGACATCATACTCTGAAACAATATTTTCTATATCAGCTTGCTGATTAGAATTACAACCCTCAAATACATTGGTTTTATCAGTTTCCTTTTCCTTTACAACCATTAGTAAGAACTGTTTGCATGAATTTATCATTCTTTTCATTTGTCCTGAGTTTATGAGAGTATAATTGTTCTTGAGCTTATGAGCTCTTACAAACTATTCGATTCCATCTTTAACAAGTAGATACTTGTTCTCGACTATATAGAAAATATCCTTTCTATCATACAAGTAAGGACTTCCTAAAACAATTCCACATATACCCAAAGGAATTACATCTAACTCAACCTCATCTACAAATGCTGACCCAAAAGAGCACTTAAGTTTGCACTGTCTCGTCACTTGTAGTTATGCTTTATCATTCAACCATCCTAATGGGTATGGTTTCTTATGAGGTGTAGTTTCTAATCCCAATTTCTTTACAATTGCTTCAAAAACCATATTTACTTGTGAGACACTATCAAACAAAGTATCAATATTTTGATATTTGGAAACAACTCGAATATGGAAAAGCTCATAACTTTTTCTCTCGTGTTCTTCATCAATGACAGATTGAGCAGAATTACTAGTAGATGCTTCAGAATTCTTACCTTTTATACTTGTGGCTGCTATGATTGTTTCATCTCCCGAGTCTGATCCCAAATCCTTCTGAATAGCTGCAACAGTCTTCTTCTTCTTGCCCTCAGACTTCTTAGATCTCAGCTCTGGATGCAGAATCCAACAGTGCTCATCATCATGCCGCTCCTTTTTACAGTGGGTGCATGAGGCTTTTCCTTTCTGTGTAGTGTTAGCCTTCCTTTCTTTCCACTTCTGCTTTCTTTTATCCTTTATTTTGTTTACAGTGGGTTGGGACGATCCCCCAAATTTTGGATTTCCATTCTTTCCTCTAGCTTCCAGATGAGTAGCTTGTACAGATACCTCATCTATACTAGTGGGATTAAAAATGAGGATAGTGTGCCTCATGTAGTTGTGTAGACCACCAATATACTTCAAAAGAGTTTTTGGTGAGTCTAATGAAATACTCAACATCAATGCTCTCTTTCTGAACTCTTGACTATACCCTGGTACACTTTTCCCTTTCAACTGCCAAAGAGTTTGCCAACTCATCATGGCTTGTTGCATGTAGGCCAATGGATAGAACTGCTAAGTTTTTGATTGCAGTAACAAAGTCAGTCCAGACAAATATGGTCTTACCATGCTTCCTTATATTAGCTTGGGTTCTGCCTTCCCACCATACCAAGGCAGTGCCTCCTAGGCGAGGGCTTGCCAGCTGAATATTGATCTTGTCTAAGTCTATATTTTGTACTCTGAAATACACATCAATTTGTCTTATCCAATTGTCCAACTTTTCAGCATTTAACTCTCCATCATATATAGGCAAATCAAATTTAACATCTAACTTAATCAAAGACGCTTTCTTATTATGCACAGGGCTACTAGGAGGTGTAGGGAAGCTTTCTTCTTTCCCCTTTCCTTTTGAGTGGTCATGGGAATAAGGTTCATCTTCTTCTTTATCTTGCTTAGAGCCTGATGAATCTTCACCCTCATGCTTTCTAAAGTCCCTATACATTTCTTCCACCATGGACTTTATAGCTAAGAAACTTTCTAGGAATTGAGAGTCTGGCCCTACAGAACCTTCTTCTCACATTGTCTTTCGAGAATAGACTCTCCCAATTTTAGGATTAGTTTTCACCAATTCTCCTTCTCCTAATTTGAGCTTTGATCTAGTGAGCATTCACACCTAAATCAACACAAGCTTGTCTAACCTTACAGCCTAAAGCTCTCATACCACTTGATCTTATAATCACCCTATGAGTGACCTCAGTGAAGATTTATTAAACAAAAGGTATTACAGACCCATGTGATGTTGTGTGTGTTCTGTGTTATTGAAGCAAAGGATCAATCAGATTGCCAATACACAGAAAATAAAGGGAAAGACAGCAGAGAAATACAGTAAGCAACACAAAGACACAAACACTTTTTAATAAGGAGTTCACCCTATTCTCCAGGGCTACGTCTTTGGTCTAGCTTCAGTGGTGGCCTTGTTTATTATGTCTTTCAGTAAAGAAATTACAATGCAAGGACTCAATATGAGTTCTCCTGAAGCAGATTTTGCTTGGCAGGGTGGTTGTTGGATTCCCCAAGCCACTTGGAGTACACAGACTCTTGTTCTTCCTACTAGCTTTGTGACCCTTGGTCTACAGTGGAAAAAGCCAACTGTGATGCTCAATCCAGACAGATTCCTCTATGGGAAGGCTTGATTCTTCAAGCTCTCTGGTGCTCGATGCTGCTTATGGTCAACTCAGCCCTCTGTCTCCTCTGCTTGGCTTTACTACTCTCTATGCTCAGTCCTCCTCTCAGGGTTCACTGTTCACTGTCTCTCTTGGTCGCTTGGACTCTTCGATCTAAATCTCTCTTCTGATCCCGTTCACTGTCTTTGTTCATGGCTTTAGCCATTTTACCTTCACGCCTGTTCGTTCCCTCTCCCGCCTGCGTCGATTTGCCTGTCGCCTGCGTGTTTGGTATTCCTTGTTCGGCGTCAGCATGAACGCTCGAGAAGTAGCCATGCGTCCCCATCGGAACAGCGGCAACCTATTCGTCGATTCGTTTCTTCCTCCATCGTGGCGATCAATGGATCTCAAATCCCCTTAGATCGCGGCTTAATTCCCTGTCAATTATGCTCTGTCTATCGGACGTAATATTAGCCGTCCGATTTGGGCTCCTCCATATCCAATGTCATTCGCACGTCGAGCATGGTTGACTTGCTCGACAGATAACGCACGATCGCGGTGGTTTTTCTCTCACCTCCGCTGCCATGCATCGATCACTGAGGGTGCTCACTCCATTTTCTCCAAAACCGCTTACCGTTCAAGGGCACCCCGATAAACCCGCTGGTTTCCAGGTAGTGGGTTCCACCTTCGTATGATGGCGCTTTACCTTTTTCTGCCCATGGTCCTCTGGCTCCCAACGTGACCGAGTGCTTAAGCTCTACCATTTCAGCCCTGTTTCCCAGCGATGCGTGTTATCACTAAGCACTAACGCGCATCGAAAATCACCTCATTTTCCCATTCCGGGGCTCCCAGGAGCTATTTTGACCTCATGCGCAGTCTCCATGGGCTTTGGTCAGTGCGCTTTGACCGAGGTCCTCGTCGTTCCACACCGGCTGCCATGGCCACTCGTTTAGGGTGTTTTCGATTGTTGTTTTGTATTTCAAGGATTTGTTCATCCCGATTCGGTCACGGTTCTTTGACAGTCGTTTATGGATCCGACTCGGATCACACTTGAATTCACAATCTTTTGTAAGCAACTTGAAGGGTGGAGATGCTATTTTAGTGAAGTCTTCTATAAATCTTCTATAGTATCCTGTAAATCCTAGAAAACTTCTAACATCCCTTTGGCAACTTGGAATTGATAACTTAGAGATGACTTCAACTTTAGATTTTCCAACTTTAATCCCATCTCCTGAAATGTAATGTCCTAAAACAATACCTTCTGTAAACATCATAAAGCATTTTTCATGGCTTAGTGAAAGATTTGTTTCTTTACATCTTTTAAGGACATTTTCCAAATTTTCCAAAGCTACTTCAAATGTGTTACCATAGACTGTAAAATCATCCATATACACCTCTACACAATCATGTATTAGATCAGAAAAAATTCCTAGTACTTCTCTTTGGAATGTTGCAGGTGCATTACATAAGTAGGCAAAAGTTCCCCATGGACAAGCAAATGTGGCTTTATCCTGATCCTCAAGTGCTACCTGAATTTGATTATAACCACTAAAACCATCCAGGAATGAGAAATACTTCTTACCTACTAATGTATCGAATACCTTATCTATAAAGGGAAAAGGAAAGTGATCTTTCAAGGTTTCTTTATTCAATTCTCAGTAATCAATGCACACCCTCCATTTACCATTCTTTTTAGGTGTAATTACCAAAGGAGAAACCCATTGGCTATCTGAAATTGGGTAAATGAAGTTTACATTGAGTAATTTTTGGAGCTCTTCTTTCACAAATTCCCTAAGATTTGGATTCATTCTTCTCTCAGGTTGTTTGATTGGTCTATTGTTTTCTTCAATATAGATATGATGAATACAAGTCTTAGGATCAACACCTTTCATGTCGGTGTACTCCCATACAAATGTAGTAGAATGTTTTTGTAATGTTTTGGTTAGCTCTTCTTCTTATAATTTCTCCAAGTTGTTGTTTATCTTCAATGTCCTACCTGGAAAAATTTTAATTGTAGAGCTACCAAACTCTTCCATAGAATAAAGAGACATCTGCCTAGATGACAAGTATTCAACATTAGATTTTTCTTGGAATTGTGCATGATCATATTTTGAAGATGTTTCAAAATTTTCCAATGTGTTCAAAATTTGACTATCTTCACTAATTTCTGACATACTAAAGAGAGGTTGAATATCATATTCATTATCAATCCATTCCTTGTCATGTATTTCTGTGATTGATTTCGCTGAAGGATACAAAGTAAATTTCTTTGTTGAATTACCATCAGAAATATACATGTCACCAGATCTACAACTAATAAAAGCATTAGCTGTGGCCAGCCAAGGTCTTCCTAATATGAGTGGGTGTCCTCCTAGATTATTCTTGGAAGTTAAAATCATGAAATCAATAGGATATTCCCAAGAATCTAATGATACTAAAATGTCTTCTAGCAAACCATCTGGTTTGATTACTGATCTATCTGCAAGCTGTAGCAAGCTAGGTGTGTAAAGAAGATTAGGAAGTTTAAGCTGTTCCATATTTTGTCTACTATAATGCTTACTGTTGCCCCTAATTCAATCAATGTGTTTGGAATTTCAATTCCATTTATATGTGTTTTGACAATTGGACTTCCTGGATCCCCATATTTCTGCATGACAATCTTTCCCATCATGATGTATACTATCTTTCCTACCTGGTGAATTATTTTTGTTTATCTTGGTTTCCTTCCTGGTCTTTTAATGCTCAACTCCTTTATTGTCTTGGCTAGAATAGGAATTTCTCTAATGGCTTGTAACAAAGGAATTTCGATACATACATTCTTCAATTCATCTAGAAAGTCATAATTGGGCAACAAGATCTATTTCTCTACCCCTCTATCAATTTGCAATCTCTTAGGAAAAGGAGGTGTAGAAGTAAATACTGGTTGCTCAATGATAGGAGTTGTGTTTATTGATTCTTTTTGTTTTTGTTTTTCAATGTTTTGGTTTTGGAGGGATGTTCCGTCAAAAAATTTATTGACTTTTAGAGAGTCTTTCTCAGAGATATCTTGCTCTTGAATGACTATATAAGTTTTTTCCTTTTCTAATATCCTACCAGATCTAAGTTTAACATCATTAAGATCTAGAGGAGTAATCATGTAAGTTGGAAATTGTTGTCCTTCTACCATGTAAGCATTCTGAGGGTTTTTATTATTTTCATTTGGCAATGGTTGGGCAAGTAGCTAATTTGGTTTTTTTGAAATGGAAGCAAGAGTTGAATATTTTGACTTTGTTGTGGAGGTTATTGTGGAAAGGGTAATGAAAGTTGACGGTTCTGATTTTGAAGTTGTGGTTGCTGATTTTGCTGCTGATTTTGTGGGGGAGGATAACTCTGATAGGATGGAGGATATTGATAATATTGAGTAAATCGTCCATAAGTATTTTGTATCCCTTGCACCCATGGTTGAGATTGATACTGAGATTGAGGTTGAGGCAAAGGTTGCTGCCAAGAATTCCAATTTGGTGGGGGTTGAAGATACATTGGATTGTTAAATCCTTGATTTTGTGGCCCATGCCAAGGTCTTCTTGTAACAAAACAAATAGGTTCTGTAAAATTTGGGATTGTTTCCTCTTGAAAGACAACCTTAAGACCTGGGATTGAGGGACAACCCTTGGTCTCATGACTTTCTAAACAAATCATACAAGTTTCTACAATTTTTGCATCTAAAGGGCATTCCCTTAGAGCATGTTTCTTTCTGCATTTTCGACAAAAGATGGCTAAAGCATCAGGCTCTGTTTTCTACTTGTTTTGAATTTTAAGGGTGTCTAGCTGCTCACTAAGGCTCCCTAAAATGTCAATTTTGAACTCATGAAGCATATAGCCAATTTCTGCCCTACTTACAGATCTAGTTGCAGATTTGTTTGCTTTAAAAAGAGAAGGATCTCTCAGCCCTTTCTCGGTTTTAGATTTCCCTCTTGAGAGATGAACACATAGTTCTGCTATGTCGCTCAATGGAAGTTGAGAGATATCTCCCTTCCCCATCATGTTAAGGATATCTATCCACTCATCTCTAATGGCCTTTAACAAAAGAGCTTTCAAATTTTCTTCATCTAAATTGTTCATTTTTTCTCTTTTCAAATTATAGTTGAATCTCTCAAGCAAATCCTCTTTTTGCATCATTTTGAACACCTCATCTTTATGATTGGTAGGCATACAATAATCCAAGTATCTATCCAAAAATGCCCTTTTGATGTCATTCCATGTTCTAATGGATTGAGTGACTAACCCCATGAACCATTTCAAAGCAGCCCCTTTTAGTGTTGAAGGGAACAATTTGAGTTTTTGAGAGTCTTCTAAATAGTCATAAGTTCTACACAAGACTTCAAACTCAAACAAAAATGTTTCAGGGTCCTCACATCTCAACCCATAAAAGTTTGGGAGGATAGATGGTAAGATGTTTTTCATTGTGGTATGTGTTTCCTCATCCACTATAGGGAATCCAAAAGAGTTATCTACTTCCCTATTTCCTCTGCCTCCTCCATTATTTCCTCTACCTCTCCCTCTACCCCCTCCTCTAAACAGTGAGAATTCTCCATCATGTTCTTCTTCTTCCAATGTAGTTTCTTCAGAGTTAGTGTAGGGCTCAACCTACAAGGTTATTCTCTCTTCCTCTAGTTCTTCTATTAATGGACTATGAGAGGGAGTTTCTACTTTTTCTTCCTCACCAGGTATTCCTAGTTCTTCAACTACAATAGGCTTTCCTGTGGAGGTGAAAAAGGTTATCCCTGTTGTTGGAAAAACGGAGGGGATTTTATCAAT
>APFE030828941.1:0-21319 GCA_000404065.3 Pinus taeda | reverse complement strand
TCTTCAATTAAATAATAAAATTTAATTACGTCTCTCCCAATCTAAATTGATTATTAGCATAATTCACTACCCTCATAGTTCTCGCATTTTTTAACAGCCTTGTAACATGTAGATTAATTTCCTTTTTGGTGAACAATCTCCACCTTTTAGGAAAATATGGTACAGTGGCTCCAAACCCTATAGATCATTAAGACAAACTAAGAATACTACAGAAGATGAAAGGTTATACAAACCAGATTATTTTTCAAACAACTAATCCAACATCAGTACCTAAACTTTTTCATGAAGATATCATATTGAGAATGTTTGAAAATTGGTGAGAAATCTTACGCGAGGGTGATGCGGAAAGAGTGATAAGGTTTCATTGTTTTGACTTTTTTTTGTTAAATTAGAAAAAGTTAAAAATCAATATTAATGGAGATATTGGTATTTTTTACTAAATTTTGTGAATTGACTAAATGTAGCTTTAACCATTCACCTTAAGATATTTTTACAATATAATTTCCTAAGTTTATTTAATATCTTCATTATCATAAAAACCAACCTATATCCATCTTAACTCCACATCTGCCACTCTAAGGGGATGAAATCTATTTATCCCTCTCGGCACTTGGTAGACCCAGAATTAAGATGGGTCTAAGATGATAGAATTTTCCCTTTAAATAGTCTATGCTCACATGAATACCATGGTATTACCATGGGTCAATACCATGGGTTATCATAAACGTGGAGCTTAAAAATTACTATTAGTAATTTATAAAAATTAATAAAATTAATAATTGATTTTTATTTTATTTTCTATTTTAACGAAGTTAAAATGTTTAACATACATTATGTTACAACATCCATTTTTACTCTTGATCCACCAAAGAGGGATCAAATATTTTTTCACTCTATGCTAGTTTGCATATCACGATATTTGATCCCTCTCAGGGCTTAGTAGATCCAGAGTAAAGATGGATCTATACTAGTTTAATTCCCCCATTTAAATAGGCTACATTCCATGTGAATACCATGGGTCAATACCATGTGCCATTTTTATTTGTATTAATACTAATATTAGGGTCAATAATGTGTTTTTGCGTGGTATTATTAATAATCTAGCCCATGGTATTTGGCCCATATTATTTTGCCCATAGGTTTCCCCTAAATATAATTCATTTTTTGAGTGTTCGTAAATATAAGGTGACTTATGGAGTAAATATAAAAAAATGTTTTATTTGTTTACCATACCTCTCGTTTATTTATATTTTTATTATTTAACCCCACTCTTTTACAAATATGGTATTTGGCTCATAGGATTCACTTAAATAAAACCTCTTTTTTGAGCCTTCATAAATAGAAAGAGGGTTATAGACTAAATATAAAAAGAGGTTTTATTTATTTACCATACTTCCACCTTATTTATATTTTTATTTATTTATACCCTTGCATGTATATAAGGTGACTTATGAAGTAAATATAAAAAATATTTTATTTATTTACCATAACTCTCATTTATTTATATTTTTATTAATTTACCATACCTCTTTTATAAATATGGTCTTTGGCCCACAGGATTCACTTAAATAAAACCTATTCTTGAAAGTTAGGGTGAATGGAAGGTTGTAACTCCTAATTTCAAGGGCTAAATTTACCCTTTTTACACTCTCCCTTAAAATAAGGTGGGCTAGTTGAGGCGATTTGTAAAAATGTACTATGATACAAAATATTTGCCCACTAAAAATTTAAAACCCCTTAATTTCGCCAAAGGGCGAAAATTCGCCCCAAAAATTTTCTATGAGGAAAACATAATTCCTATTTATGCTCTTATTATTGTTTCCAAAACATGAACTAAAGGAACTTAAGAGTGACGTTGCAACTACTGTCTAATCAGTTCAATGAAATATTAAAAGTGAAATTGCAGATATCTATGATGAAAACAAAACTAAAATGAAATACTAAAAATGAGATTACAACTACTGTGTAGTCTATTGCAGAATCAAAACTTAATGAAAAACTGAAAATGAAATTGCAACAAAACTAAATGAAAAACTAAGATTGAAAATGAAATTGCAACTACTCTACTATAAAAACTTAAATGAAGTGCTTTGTAACTCTGCTACACAATTTTGGGAGAACAACCTCCTTGTGATAACATTTTGAGGAATTCCATACTTCATTGTTCTAAGAGAAAATAAATACAAAAATGAAGAAAAAGACTCATTACATAAGTGAAACTCTTCTAGAAACATTCACCTACAACATGAGTCACTAAACTAATAATAAAATGACATTGATCAATTTAATTAAAAATATAAAGACTAATGAACAACAAATGAAATAAATTACTCTACACTACTGAACTCAACTTTAAGCTACTAATAAGAAACTGAAAAGAAATTAAACCAAAAGACTATTCTGTACTGAAATAAGTTGTTCTGCGTTAGTAAGAAAATAGTAAAACTTGTATTATGAACAAGGTTAGCAAATGGTTATAACCATCATGGAAAAATACAGTGAATTTACAACTCAATTATAAAATACAAAACAAAATAAAATGTAACCTTAACCAGCGCAGGGGCCTTCTGGAACTGCTCAGGTTATATGCACTTAGTCAACACTCCAACAAACGCTTTCAGGTATCCATGAAACACAAAGTCTTTATATTGAAAACAGAGAATGAGTTCTCAAAACTACAGAGACGTACTCTGAACTTAACACATGAGAAAATTTGAACTGGTTCTACGTTCTTTACATAGGTATTTATAGACAAATTATACAACTGTTTTATGGAGAAAAATGAGCTATAGCAGAACACGTAGGCAGATAGGCCCACGGAATTCTCTTCCTTGTTGGAGACATAATTCTAAGGTAATGGCTGTTGGATTTAGTTTGCATAAGTGGCTGATGAAGTTTGTGGCCTCAGGAAACTGCTTTGGATCCCATCACTGAGAAACATGTACAAAACAGAGTCTTGTTTGCCTTAGGTTTCTATGTTTGACTTCCCTTTGACTGAAGTCTTCCTTGTCGACCTGGGCCATGTGAATAGGAAACGATCCATGCCTTTATGTTTTCCAAGCTTCTCATGTAGTCATTTTTCCGTCTTGACCCTTGGAACCTACAAAAGCGTGGAGGTAGCTGCGGAACAACCGATTAGCTGCAGAATGTGGCTGCGTTCTGTAGCTAAAAGACAAAAACTTATTCAAACAGTAAATATAAAAGTATAACATGTAAATCACTAAAATATTCTCCTTGAGGCAATGTATAATGGTAATTGATGATGAGGATGCATTTTTCAAAGAAGAATGGATGAGAAAAGTTGCTAAGGAAAGGGCAATTTTGGAGCTCAACAATGTGTGTTGAAGAGTTGGGAAACTTTTGCATCGTGATGAATTACCACTACAACCAATATGTACAGTGTAGATCTTGGAAAAGTGGGAATTTGATTTCATTGGGTCGATCTACCCACCAACATGTCATTATCATGCACAATATATCATCACAGCTGTCGAATATCTCATGCGATGGGCAGAGGTGGCATCGATTAAATATTGTACAACAGACACAACGACAAGGTTTATCTTTGAAAATATCATATCTAGGTTTGGATGCCCAAAAATCCTAATAAGTGAACAAGGTACTCATTTTATAAATGAAATAGTTGCATCCCTCCTGCAGAATTTCCTAGTCCAACATCATAAGAGCAACCCATACCACCCTTAGGCTAATGGGATGGTTGAAGCATTCAACAAGATACTGGAGAAGGGACTAACGAAGATATTTTTGACAAGTCGAGACAATTGGGATGAGCGTGTACCAGCTACATTATGGGTGTAGTGAACGACAATCAAGCGATCACACAAGCAAACACCGTTCCAGTTGGTATATGGACGAGAAGCCACGGTACCTGCTGAATTTGCAACACTGAGCATATTCATTGCTTAAGATACAAATATGAAAGACGATGCATTGCCACAGAAGCGGTTGGAGGAACTAAAATCTCGACCACGTTCAAGACCAGGTCGAAGCGAGCCAAGTAGGAGGGGGACAATGATTATTACAATGAGTATAACACCAAGCGCGGTTGCAAGGGCACTAAAATAGATTTCATCAATAAGGACCACATCAGATTCACTTGCTACATCATTTCAGGGAAAGTAATGAGACATTTCTCTAGAAATGACTGCACATTGGACACCATATCAGTTTTCGAGCACTGTTGCGAAGGAATTTCGTTAAACCGATCAACATTTCTACTGAATGAGTTATTTGAAGCTTGCGAGGATCTATACAAACGAACCAAAAATTTCATTTTCTGGTATTTGATTATGACTTTGGTGATGTGGAAATGGTGCGTGCCAGCAGGGAGGAACCTAGTGGAAATCACAGACGAGCAACCACTGACGCTCATATACACACCATGGAGGATGTCCAAGGACCTTAGCAGCAAAGAGATCAATGAAGTATGATTTAAGCACTAGTACCAAAAGATTGTTGCCACAATAAGGGAAACGCAAAGAATCCCCAAGGGATTGCTCAATAACTACTCGCACTAAATCTGGTTTGGGGTAACACATGGCCAGACTTATATCAAGCCATAATGCGTCCATCCAAAGACTTTTCAAATGAGGCCCTAGTGGTTCACATTGACAGAAGGGGAATTCCACACGGAGGTCGGATCATGGCGAGGGGTCGCCTGCGAGATTACATATGGCCAGTTCAAATATTTGTTCAGGGGCATGCAACCACAATGGCTGACAAGAGACATGGTTGGGACCAACAGGAAGAGGGGGTCAGAGGAGGAATTACAGTCGATGGTTTGTCAAATGGAGAAATAGATGAGCTCCATTTAGTAGACAATTTCCATCTTCCACGGTTCAACATGTACGACTCCCCAGTCGAGTGCTGTTCAAGGGTTTACTTTGTTCAATCTAATCATAACTACTCCCCTCGCTGTGGCTATCCCCCATCATAGCCCTCACTCTCAGACAAATCCAACCATCCCCAAACCTAGGTAGCCCAAAGGTACTAAGGTACCAGCGACCAAGAAGCAAAAGACAATTCCTGTTGTGTCTATTATGCACCTCACCAGAGATGGACTCTAGTCAGCATCGACCTCCCCAATTGTTGAAGAAAACCCACAATCTACCTCTACTGTCTCACCTAGGTCACGGGATCCATCCCCCCATACAACCTCCACCTTCATGACCCTATGTAACATAGTCCCTCCAGGTGAAGGCCATACTGTTGTTCAAACATCCCTAATATCCTTACTGCTAGGAATGGGCCAACTCCCGGGTGAACAACCAATCACATCAAAACCACACTCCATTGTGATCGAACTGTTTGAAGCCTCATTTCCTATAAATCTCCCGGTGGTTCTAGAGTGAGTAATTATCCCTCCTGCTTCCGAATTTATTGAAACCACACAGCCTGCAACTTCCCCACAAGGCCACTCAGAAACATCCATTGCTAGCAGCCAACCCCTATAAAGAAACTTCCTGGACCCATCAACAATGAAACCTAAGAACCTTCAGCATTGGTCATCTACATAACTGTTCCGATTTATCCAACGGGAAGCTCAGAGGGATAAATAGAGAAATAATGACATGGTTGCTGAGCATGGACAGGAGAAGAAAAAAATTGTCACTATCACAATTGAGCGAGATCATCTCTGACATAACAATCAATAACACAATCGCAAGTCGAGCAGGTGACATCAAAGCTAAGAGCACTTTGGCCAATTGTGGTTGATTTAGTAATTGAAGCGCCTGATGATTTTTTGGCCATCATTTTGGCCAACTATTGTGACCATATTCAAACATCATGTACAGAACTTGTGGCCACCAACAAGGAGCTGAAGAAGAGTTTAGATATGGCCAGAGCAGCATTTCCCGATCCAACTACAAGCTACATCATGGAGATTGAGCATAAACTCAACACTTCTACTGCACTAAAAGCTTGCTAACTGATGCCGTGACAGATGGTTATGGGCTATTGGAGCAAGTTAATGATTGGTCAGGCAGCTTGTCCATGAAAAACCAGCCAATCTATCCACTTTGCCAACAACTCCAACAATGCATCGCTGGTAGAAAGACCTATAGGGACAAAAGCCATCTGTAGAAAATCGATGATGAGATTGTCTCTCTCGAGGACAAGGTACAAAAAATTGAGGAGGAATTGGCCGAAAAAAAAGATAAAATTCATGATCTGAGGTCACCGGTCCGTAAACATGTAAGAACACCGTGGGAGGTATGTGATGATGTTGAAGGAAAGTGGAGCACCTTGTAAAATGCCTGGCTTGAGCAACCAAACTACACATCAGTGGACAAATCTCCTCCAACATACATAAACCCTCACAAGCATCTGGCATACGACATTGGAAGATTATAACTGCTTCCACCAAGAAACGATTTTTGCAGTAACTGAGTTGGGGCCTTCGTATGGGAAAGAAGGGCCAAAATGTAGCAGATGCAGCCTCACACAAAGTAGGACCAACATACCCAAGGGAAGAAGCAAAAGTGCTGCAAGAGGAGGAACCAACACAACAACAAATAATAATGATAGACCCCGCCAGGAGCAACAATAGAGCTGACAACATTGAAGATAGATTAACTTGGGGATGAGTCAAAGAACTGTAGTCAATGCCTGTTAGGGCCTTCGTTTTGGATTTTGGTGGGAAGAAAGGTCAAGAACATGAGGGGGGGAACAACTTTTTGGGTTGCAGAGCTGACAACCAAAGGAAAGGGATGGGAACAGGAAGTGAACGGGAAGTTGTGACAATGTGGCGGAAGAGTACAGAAGCAGCTGAGTAAGGGAAATAGAAGGCAAACGAGGGCAGCTTCAACCGAACGAAATTGGCAGTGGGAATGTAGAACAAAGGATAAAAAGCAAAAGAGATCATGAGGAAGGGGTTGGTGATGAAGTGGGTGAGCAAGGGTAGGATCCTGAGAGTCGGATTGGTTATGGAAGAGCTAGGACTGTCTTCGACTCTACTTATGTCCATTCTTGTCAGTTTTGTTCTATGAAAAGTACTCTTTCAGTATTTGATGAACGGGCCTTGACCCTTTTATATTCTGTCATGTACTCTCTTATATTCTAGTTAATGAAAGAAGCATTTTGGGCTCCATATTGTATTATTGTGTTCTTGATGGGCTATTTAAAATTTTAAATGAACTATCAATAACTAGGTAGTTTACTGCGATGGCGTGAGCAGAATGACAACCTTAGATAGTACAACAAATTGAGTGTGATGAGCTATTGTTGTATGTTATTTACATTTCCACGATACCCCTCCTGCTCCATCTAACTTCAGTCGTGGCATGCCTCGGCTGAGACTCCTTGCCCTCCAGGTAAGGTAAAAATGTCGGCATTGTGCTAGACTACAACAGAGCCTTGTTTTCCTCTTGAGCCTAAACCCCAAGGTCTCTTCCCTATTGCCATTTTTGTGCCAACAACCCACCTATCCACTCCTCATTCGGTTCCCCCTTTTCCCCCATTGATCCTTCTTCTATTTTGGTTTTTTTTGGGCCGATCTAAGAGTTTCTTTAAGCATGCGATAGAATCCTAAGATGTTCTTCTCTTCTCTTTGGACATTTGCCTCATTTATATATAAGCAGATGAACAATAGAACATGATTTAAAATGGCTAAAACCTTCTCCAAATTTCCTACAAATTGACATGGTAATGCTTCATCTCAGGATGTCCCTTAAAAATGGTATTTCGAGTTTGAGGTGAATTTTTTTTTATATGAAATATGCAATCTAGATTGTGTAGACACGTCATCGTTGATTTCTTTTGTTAACCAGATTTCAAAGATAGTCAATTTAATGATTTTCCTTGCTTTACCAAGTTGCAGAAAATTTCCTTTCTTATCTTTCTTCAATATAATATTTATAATATTTTAACCAATGGTGTGGACAAAGAGGAACTAGAGAAAGAGATCAACAATGGAAACACACTAAATAGAAACCATTCAATAGTTGTGGCAAGATTTTAACAGCTTGTGCTAATTCTAGTTACTGTTTTTTTGTATTACTAGATTAATTTGTTTGTAATTATTGTTGTGTGGGTCATGCCACATGGGTGTGATGTTGATCTAACTCTATTGAATTATTTTTTATTAAGTTAAAAATAAGGGTTGTGCGATTATAGATTTTATAAATATTATGTCATTATGTGTCAAGCATTTTTTTAAAATCAATGCCTATATCATCACATAATTCTTTAAAGGGTGTTAGTTAAATGGAAAAACACTTGCCTTATAAGAAGGAGGTTTGTGGTTCGATTCTACTCTGCCCTAACATGAATTAATCAATGATATTGTAGTTTATTTTTAATTAAACTTTTTTATATTGATTTATTTCAATGGTGTGATATTTTTGTGGATTCATTTTTTTATATTGTCTCTAAAGAAGCAAAAGTGATATTATATTGTCTTCAAATATAATTCTTTATTGTCTCTATAAAGACAATAATTTAAGATGCTCGCTTAAAGACAACATTTAAGACAATATAGAAGTTTTTATTTTTGTCTCAAATTAAGACAATTTATCCAAAAATTGTCTCAAATATTGTTGTAAAATACCCTATGTGTTGTAGCAATGTTGGACGACTCGTACTCGTATAAGACTCGTCACGTCATTGACTCATAAACTCATATAAGACTCAGGAATGACCCTTATAAGACTCGTCAAAATACAAAAAAAAAAACGTTAAAATATGGTAAATTTTAAGCACAAAAGGGACTAGATATTACATTCACAGTGATGAAACTAGGTCGAAGGGAATAGAGATTACATTCTTCAAAATAAGCACATACAAGGGGGCCTCTAGAAGCAAAAAGAAGATGAGGGGCTGCCACCAAAACCACCACAATAGGAAATGAATAAAGTTCATAAACTGTCAAACTTCACCAAGCAGGAGAAAGATAAAGTAGTGATGAAGTTTAGAGAGAAGATGTTGAAACTAGATAGGGGACGTTAAACCTAGTTCAAAGGAGGAAGGTTAGATTGACACTTTTCTACAAAATTTAGGAGGGACTTTGAGAAAAATGTATGCAAGCTATACAAAAATTGAAATTTGATTAAAATCCACAAATGACCAAAATAAGTTAACATGCATCAAAAACTATAAAAGGAATGCAGGAATGCATAATGCATCTACCAACAAAGAGCACAATAAAAGAAAACTCTACTCTAAATCTAAATCAAACTCATGTGTAAAAGTTTGCTAGCAAAGAGGACATGTGACTCCAATAATGCAAGCTTAAAGGTCATTCAATTGAGTGACGGGTATGGTCAAAATTGCACCATAATAGAAAAGCATGTACACCCACCTCTGAAACTAATTTGAGTCAAAGGATCATTCCTGATCCGTCACTTTATTTTGGAGCATAACTGACATTTAGCAAGCATGTAACTTTCTTCCAAAGAGGTAATTTCCTTTCCAGGAAGGTGGTGGTGCAAAGAAATAAAACCCATTGGCTGGTAGATACAAGTGCATTACTATACAAATATTAAAAGAATTATAACGAAAAGAATTGAAAATCTTTGGTTAGAATTCTTGAGGGTTTCAAGGACTATGGACATGGATGGTACACACAAGGTGAATAACTATACGCTTTTAGAACAAATGCACAGTAAAGTCACCCATTCAATAAGCCATGGAGACCTTGATTCACAAGGGTAGAGTTGCAAAAAAGCCATTGGTAGTGGCGGGATCTTTACCTCAAAGAAGTAAGTATTTGAAAGAGCTAGATGGTATAAGTCTAATTGGAATGCGACAAATACATCACCTCATTTCCAAAAAAATAAAAAATAAAAAAACAAAAACAAAAATAAAAGAATTGAACATTTTGTCCTTGTTGGCTCAACGGGTTCTATTCGGGTCCTATATAATACCCACCAGTCTTATAAGGGTAAATGAGTTATAAAATTTGGATCTTAAATGCGGGTTCTATGAGAGTGACCCGGCTTGACATAGAACTCGCCAAAACCGGCGAGTACTTAGCGGGTTTAACACGGGTCATGCTTCATTATTTTGTAGTGCCCATACCTCCTTGGTGACATGTAATAAGTCTACTAAGTCTCTTAATAACATTTAATAAAAGTGAAATACTTAAAGTCTATCGTCGTACAAATCAGCAACAAAAAATAATTCAATAACACTATATTAATCCATATTTCAGGATAAAAGCGAGCTCACGAGCATTGAGTGATCGATTTGATAGGCAAATGCTCAAGTCGCATCAAAGTGAACGGTTTCTTCATCGAAATCATAAAGTGAACGATGGCCCCATATTTGTGGGATTTTTTTTTAATGATCCGTAATATTATATTTCATCGCTTGAATGTTAGTTGGCACGACGAGAAAAGAACAAGGAACGATGGCCCCATATTTGTTGGATTTCTCTTTTAATGATCCTTAATATTACATTTCATCGCTTGAATGTTAGTTGGAACAAAGGAAAAAAAATTGGTCCGAGACAAACTTTTGGTTTACAGGATTTCTTTTCAATGATCCGTAATATTATATTTCATCGCTTGAATGTTAGTTGGCACGACGGGAAAAGAACAAGGAACGATGGCCCCATATTTGTTGGATTTTTTTTGATGATCCGTAATATTATATTTCATCGCTTGAATGTTAGTTGGCAAAAAGGAATAAAATTTGACGGGAAATCGTCGGTGATTTGATTATTGATTTTTTAATTTTTAATTTTTTCAAAAGGATTGGTTTTAGTTAATTGAGAAAATATATTATAAATTTAATGAGGTTGTATAAATAAATTATAAATTTAATAAGGTTGTATAGTTAGTGTTTTTACTGTCCAGTTTAATTTTGGTAGATATAGCAAAATTTTAACTTTGATGATAGAGTGACAGAGTTACACACCATACTGGGCTGTAAAATAAGCCTCTCCCCTCAATTAATTACCCATCTATAATTCATATATATAATAAATATTTCAAACTTATAAATATAATAAATAATTATAAATAGTAATTGTGAATAACAATTAAATGTGAAGTGCAATAATATAAAAGATGTAATTTTTTTATGCAATTATTTGAATGCTAATTAACATAAATATGTTGTGCATTTCAAATTTGTAAATATGATTCATAATTGTTCCTCAATATTATAAATATTAAATATAGTAATAAGCTATATTATTTTGAAATTATTAATATATATATTGTGATATTCCTAATTTATAAATTATTAAATTATAAAATATATTCCAAATTTATCAATAATTATGAATAACAATTATAAGGAATACTTTTACTTTAGTATGTGAAGTGCAATAATATAATGAATGTAGTTTATCTGTAAGACATAAAATTAGTCGATTTGCTTCAGCGATTAGTGATACCTGATTGTAGTCTTATTTTCCACAGGGCTTGCATCGATTACTAGCAATTAGTCGGTCAGATCGGACCTTTGCCAGATTTCTCCCAAGTTAAGCCTGTTGGACAAATTGTAAGCGTTTCTTCTGTAAATAAGCTCTCGCCAGGTGTTTCTTCTTTAGATAAATTCTGTCTTGATAGACATTTTCAAAGAAAACTGCTGCGGATCGGTTCGCTTGTTGTGCATACATCTTCAAAACAACAACTTGAGTGCTAATTTTCCAGACAGGGTATTGATCTCAGAAACCCTAAAGAGTTCCATGTTTATATCCTATTTATATTCTCTGCAGGGAATTTTAATCACTAAATATAATATTACAATCTCTTTACTATTATCGCAGATTTATATGGAACAATTGTTTCACCTGTATAGTGCATACGTTTTCGACAAGCTTTCATTGAATTGAGCAATATAACATTTATTTGTATTCACAACAATTTCCATTATTAAATTTTCAAGTTATGTTTTTTATTTAATATTTTTGTTACCAGCAAAACAAGGAATGCCCGGTACAACAGTAATACCTAAACGGTTGAAAGTTTATAAAATCTTACCGCAGGAGGTTCACGATTACAGTGAAAATCCCTCATTTGGTGTGTTGCAGATACTCTGGAAATCCTTATCGGTATGTATAAGGGCGGGGATTGTATTCAAGAAACCAGAAATAATTTAGGGAAGAACAAAGTGGGTGTTATTTTGGGAATGGTTAGAAATTGTAATGACTCCAGCATGTTAAAGTTTGTTGATCAAGCTCATATTATTTGTGTGTGTCAATTTTTGTGTTTTCCTTTATGTCTTTTCAACCTATTGGTATCAGAACTATAGGAAAGTAAATAGAAGATCGTGAGCAAAACCTGAGAGGGCTAAGAATTAAAGAATCCACCGTTTGGGTTGTTAAGGGTTTAACTTAAGTAGTTTTTCAGGACTTTAGTGATGATGGCGGGTATTACCGTATATTGGAAGAAATTCAGGGCAAAGCAGCGTGCCCGGGAAAAATTCAGCGAAAAGCTGCTTCTCAATAAAGGTTAGAATTTAAATTCAGATGTTCAATGTTCCATGTGGGAAAAACACGAGGAGAAGAAAAAAATAAAAACGGGGAAAAACTATACAATGAAGGTCAAGAACTTATTTTTTTATGAACATTCTAATATGAAATATAGTGGGAATTCCCCATATGAAGCTAAGTAAGACGGTGCTTTCATACCTTGCCAATTTTACAGACGACTCGATGGTTTTTACACTACACCAGATTGTGGAAGCCACACAAAACTTTAGTCACCAGATTGGGTCTGGTGTCCTTGGAATGCTGTTCCTTGGTAAACTGCCGGACGGAAAAGAGATAGCAATAAAAATGTTTTCACTGAATACAAGGGACAGCTTTCAGGAGTTCTTGACTGAGGTAATTCCAATTTCCGAATCATTTCGCTTCTGATCTCGCAATTAAGAAGAAAATATATGTGAACATAGTAAAATTGATGTATACAGATTCATTTTGTTAACAGGTGGATCTGTTTTCTAGAGTCCATCATAAGAACTTGGTGTCTCTACTGGGTTACTGTTTTGCTAAATCCGAACAGCCTATGCTTATCTACGAGTACACGTCTCAAGGGCCTTTAATGGACCATCTTTATGGTAAATACGTCTTTAAAGGAGGGATATTGTTTGGTTGGTTTGATATTGCAACAAAAACAGTATACATTTAATTATAAATTTGTCTTTCAGGTCAGAAGGCACGGCTTTCCAAACTAAATTGGAAAAGCAGGCTCAAAATCGCAATCGATGTGGCTGAGGGTAATTTAAATAAATAATGTTTTTCACACTACATTTTTGTAGTGTAAACGCTGTTTAATTTTATGTATTTGAATACCACTAAATAAGAGAAATCGTGATTAACCATATTCCCCCATTTCTGTTTCTGTATGAAGCACTGCAATACCTGCACGTGTGTTGCATTCCAAAGATAATTCACAGGAATGTGAACACTTCAAACATTCTCCTCGACAGCGATTTGAATGGAAAACTGGGCGATTTCGGTTTGTCGATGATGACAATGGATCGGAAGGCTCCTATCGAGGATTCAGTGAAAGGAACTGCGGGATACCTGGATCCAGAGTAAATGACACATATACCTTGCATTTCTCTTCGAAATATTATTTTTGATGCCCCAGGAATTCGATTAATTATTAAGAGAAACGGCAATTTCATTTTTATTGTTGGATATTCTTACAGGTATTTTATGACTGAGCACTTCACTGAAAAGAGTGATGTATACAGTTTTGGTGTGGTTTTATTAGAAATTATATGTGGGAGAAATCCCATCGATGTGACTCTACCCGAGGAAGAAAGGGATCTCTTGAAATGGGTAAGGAATTTATTTGTAATTAATCATCCATACATAGGATTTCATTTTAAGTGCGTGTACGAATAATTATATTTGCACGTCATCACAGCTGAAAGGCTATGTGGAGATCAATGAAACCCCTGAAAAAATGGTGAAAATCATAGACAAGGAGATGGATGGAAAATATGAAATGAAATCAATCACTATTGTTGCCAAAATAGCGCTCAGATGTGTTGAGCATACATCATCTTGGAGGCCCAGCATGAGTGAGGTAGTAGGATCGCTGAAGGAGGCTTTCATGTATGAGAAAGTAAAGCTAAAGGAGGTTGTCGTTGCCAAACATGTAAAGATTCAAGAGTAACTTTAAAACATTGAATTTACTAAGTTCTAACTTATAATTCAGATGACATATGTTTCTTGTTCCCCTTTGTTAACATGACATATTTTTTTTAATAATATCACATGAAGATTTAAATCTTGATGATGTGATCTTGATTTCATGAAAGAGGAAGTAATAGTTTACCCAAGCAAATTTGAATAGTCATGCATGTATCATAACTCAAGTGAGGCCAAATGTGTCAAAGTGGAACGGGTGGCAAATCAAAACCATACATGGAATTTGAATCAAATCGAAGACAAGTATGCAAGCAGAAGGGATACCTGCCAAGTGACGCTGCACTACTATATTTTATTTATTTTTGTCCCATGGAACTTCCACTCAACTTCAACAATTAACTTAAGATTTTGTAATTTGGAGTGAAATATTTGGTTTCCAGGGGTAAAATTCCAAGAAAAGTGTATGTTGAATGGGAAATGAAAGTGTAAGATTTTGAGATACAAGGATCTAGATATGCAAAACAATAAACAAGCTTGCAAGAGAAGGAAGGAAGCAAGAAAGAATTGAGAAAAGAATGAAAATCCATTTATTCTACCATATTGGTTTAGAATATATACATAAAAGCAACTAAGTTAAGCTTAGTTGTGCATGCAATAACTAAAGCTAACTAAAGCTTGTACATGCAATCACTAAAGCTAAAGCTAAGTGTGCTTTATCTTGTGTACATGTGCCACATGCAAGCAATAAGTTAACTGGAGCTAATCTAGATGCATGTACACTTAACACAGTGAGTCTAAGTGCATGTATGTGCATGTACACCAACACCCCCCCTTAAGCATAACTTAGGTGAGTGTGATGCAAAATGAATGAGTCCCGGCAACACGGCCATTTTAGGTACCCATATACAATGCATAAAAAAAAAGAGGAAAAAGGGAAAACCCAGTGGGAAGAAAACCCCCCTCAAAAATATAATGCGAAAGTATAGAAAATCGTGGCTGGCGCGGCCCGGAATCGAACGCTGGGCAACGGCGTTGATTACCGGCTGCGCCGCGTAAAAAAAAAGCTGCGCCCAGTGCGAATACGCGGCAACGGCGAAAGGGTCAACGGACTGCGGACAGCGGTTGGGAACCGGCGGCTGGGCGAGGAGCCAGGAAACTGCAGGGGCGACGGCGAAAGGTAATGAAGAGGTGGCGCGAACTGGTGCTCTGCTCGAAGGTAACGATGTCGCCGGCTTGGAGGCGTTTTTCCTTGACGTAGATTGGCTCCAGCCCTTGGTGAGCACGTAACTCTGGCTGTTGTTCCAGTAAGGATAGCGGAAGTGATGACATGATGTCTCGGCCATTTAACGCGATTCCCAGTTGTGGAACCGGGGCCAGAGTTCATATATTCTCCATAATAGAGCGTATGCAGTGCAAAGTTTCCGGACCACTTGTCCCAACCCGCGGGAGCAATGCTTTTGTCCAAGTATGATTGCATGAACACCGTTCGAGAATACTGCATCCACGGCCGTCCAAGATAAGTGGGAACCGGAATTTTGTCCCCCGTGGTCACTTTGCAGTTGTGGATGGAGAAGCCAGTCATCTGATTGGGATCCATTTTGCCTTGTGCCGTGATAAAACTCATGTCACCGTTTCCCTTAAGCGCCACTATGTTGCAGCTCTGGAACACTGCAATTGCATTGCCGAAGATGAAGTCCACGCTGCCGTAGATGTCCCATTCTTTATAAAATTTGCGTTGGGTAAAGGCGTACAGCGTGTCCTGGTAACCTCGGATGCTACAGCGATACAGGGCCGAGTGATCCGATGCTACCAGAAGAGCAATGGCTTGCCCATTGCCTGGACCTGCTGTGTTCTCAAACCCCATGTCTCTACCAACAAGGTCTGTTCCCGTTGCAACAAAATTAGAAATAGATCTGAGTGAACCTCCCGAGAGGCTTCCCATAACGACAGTCACGTACATCCCGTCTGTTGGTAGCGGAACCAAATCCCAAGTCTGGTTCCCAATGAGAGAGTTATATTCCTCATCCATGGCGGCTTCCCATTCAGGATGCCCATCTGCTTCTTTATAAGGTTGTGGATCAGATCCATGCATCATATAAGTATGCATGGGCATGGATGGCTCCATAGCTAAGAGTGCTTGAGGATCTTCCTCAAACAGAGACTCATCGTCATCAGAATGCTGGTCTGAAGTTTCATCTGCATACTCATCAATGAGTGGTGATGGAAACTTGGTAACAAGTTCATCTACTGGTGCATGCGAAATATCTTCGTCAAAGTGACCAAGAGAAAAGAGAAAAGATTGCCATATTTCATCTTGTTTTCCAAACAATCTTTCCAGAAGTTTCCATACCTCATTTGGAGTTGAACATGATTCAACATGAAATAGCAGTTCCGGAGAAATAGATAAACATAGGATGCCGAAGGCCTCGTCCATGCGATTGAAATATCTTGATTTCTCTATTGCCGATGTTGGTTCAACTTCCGTTTCCATGGTTATTCGAAATAAGCCTCTAATTCTGAGATGAAGTTGAATCTTTGGCTTCCATTTGAAATAATTATATGGAGTGAGAATTGCCGATTTTGGAAACTCCAATTGAGACTCCATTCTTTGTTGTTGCTTCAATCTTCTCAACCTGCAAATAAAATTGCTTGTGCACTGATTACAAATCCCTGTGCTCTGATACCATGTAAGATTTTGAGATACAAGGATCTAGATATGCAAACAATAAACAAGCTTGCAAGAGAAGGAAGGAAGCAAGAAAGAATTGAGAAAAGAATGAAAATCCATCGATTCTACAATATTGGTTTAGAATATATACATAAAAGCAACTAAGTTAAGCTTAGTTGTGCATGCAATAACTAAAGCTAACTAAAGCTTGTACATGCAATCACTAAAGCTAAAGCTAAGTGTGCTTTATCTTGTGTACATGTGCCACATGCAAGCAATAAGTTAACTGGAGCTAATCTAGATGCATGTACACTTAACACAGTGAGTCTAAGTGCATGTATGTGCATGTACACCAACAGAAAGGCTTCCGCCCTTGTTACATGGTCAAAATAATTAAGATTTTGTAACTTGGAGTCGAATATTTGCTTTCCAAGGGTAAAATTCCAACCAGAGTGTATGTTGAATGGAAAGGAAAGCCTTCCGCCCTTGTTACATTGTCAAAATAACTTTGTTTTCTACAGTTGCTGAAGGTTTTGGGTCCCAAGGTAAAGTCATGCCTTTTAACATTTCAAAAAGTAAAAGCAGTGACGCCAGACTCTGTGTTAGCTTTTGAAAGAGAAATTCCAACATGGAGAAAACCAGGAATGTTTCAGAAAAAATATTCTAAGCCCTAGGCTAGCGACTAGGAGAGAAAAATACAAATGGCAGATGATTGATTCATATAAATAAAAAATCAAAATGATATGTACTCATATTAAATGTTAATAGTTATAGATTGTGATAGTTATATATAAATTATAACTCAATTTGCAGGTTACTGTACCTTTTGAAAGAGAAATTCCATAACCTGATAACATAGAGCGACTGTTGGAGAGAGCCCAGAACGAAAAGAAAACTACCAGGGTCCTCAGTAGGGACTTAAAAAAAATCGTAACAGACAACAAAGTGGAAATATGGAAAAAAGTGGTACAGTGGCACGGAAAAAGCCCAGGCAAGGCAAGGCAAGTCTAGTTCCAGTGCCTTTCTTACATTCCAACAGCCTGATGTAGGATGGATCCAACACATATGGTTGAACCATTGTAGATGAGTTCATAGTGTATCTGCTTGCCAAGGAGTGGCAGAATATCTTTCGCTTGGACAACGGAATTTAAGGGGACAAAGTATGAGATAAAATGAAGATGTTTTTCAAGTGAGTCAATTTTTACCTAGAGAATGAACGTTTAAGCCGTCAACATATTTAATTCAATCAAAGTTTTGTATATATAAAATCATAGGATCTTGCACCTAAATAGAAGAATTCAATCCTAAAGTACAACAAGAAACATTAATATAAAAAAAATTAGCATTAATCCAACTGAATTTGATAGAAAAGAAAGATGCCTTTAATATCTTAATCAGCTACATCCATCAATTTCCAATGAATTCATCAATTTGTAATGAATATTTTTCCCATTTTTAATGATTATTTGCAATATTATAAATTACCAAATATATTTAAAAGCAATATTATAAATTGCTAAATATATTTAAAATCTAGGTCAATGTGTTGTTAATAGAATATTTAGAAACGCTATAAGCATGGCTATTAAACATGTTCCTTCTCTTCAATCATTAAGCACAATTGTTACACTTTAGCACTCAAATTTGAATGAAGGTTTGAAATTTTACATCTGAGTAAGACATCAGTGGCCTCTCCTTGCTATAACCGCCGGCGGGAGTCGCAAAACATCCCCTCTAACTTCCGTCACGTGGATATCGAGGTAATATCAACAACAACCTTTATGGTTTTTGTTACCCTAACGGAAAATATGCTTAGTGAGATTTTTAAGTCGTTATGGTTGGAAATATTAATTCCAACCATTGCCTTAAACATATTGAGAAACACCCTGTTTTGCCTAGTCAACCATTGCACAAAAGTTAAGGCATTTGATAAATTTTTGTAAATAGATATAGACAAACATTTACTCCTTGACTATTGCTCACGCTCCATAATGTTGAAGATTTTTCTGGTAAAATCCCAAAAACAAACAAACAAACTGCACACAGAGCTGTTTTTCTCCAGGATCTTTTGCACATGGAAGCTTGAAAACTTCTCTAGGATCTTTTGCACATGGAAGTTTGAAAAATTTCTGAGAACAGAGTATTACACACCCATAAAAGCCTTTATATTCATTAATAAAAAACTGATACAAAAGTCATTCTCTTTCACTCAGAGGGATTCACCAAAAAAAATTCAACAACAAAAGTTACTATGTCTCCCCCTGAGATTTTATGTTGTGTTAAAATCTCATTTACATTTACTGCTGTAAAAATAAAAATCACATTATGCACTTTGCATATTACAAAAACTTCACTGCTGTGCAAACTTCAGTTCATTTCATAAGTCCATTCTTACATTCACACTGATGTGTGTGTTTTTCACCTGCACACTCCTTCCCCCCTGTTCTTTCTGCAGTGATGTGTGTTTTCATTCCAAAATACAATTCACCAAAAAAACTACAATGTGTTTTACTTGTTCAGTAAAACAAAAACTTACACCCGTGAATTTAAAACAATATAATTAAAAACTATATGCTATTCCCATACCTATTTTAAATTCGCCATACCTCCTTAGGAAATAAAAACATTAAAATTTAAAGTTTCGGCCAACCTTTTACCTATCATAATAACTTTGCATTAAATATTTTTATGGTGGTCAAACAAAACTTTTAGGCAATGTCAAAATTCATTCACTACAGGTTTGATGTTGTCCGTTTGATTTTCTCTCATAGAATCGAACGGTTGAAATGAATATCGGAAGGCCCTTTGTTACCGAACGTTACGTCCTGATGGAAAGTGGTTTTGTTGAAAGTGCATTTGACGCGTGGCAAAATTTTATTGCATCGGGCGCGTTTGTACGAAAACCACCTTCACAACAAAAGCGATCCAATGAACTTTGATGGTTTTCGGGAATGGTTTTTATAGTCGTCGTTTTAAAGCTGCTGCACGGCAAGTTGAAATTAATATTTCAACACTCCCCTTTAATTTCAACTGTTGGGCATTCAGTCATACCCAAACACTTTCTCAAAAATTCGAAGCTTTTCTGATCCAATGGCTTTGTCAAAATGTCTGCAACCTGTTCCTGAGTCCTGCAATGTTCTAAGACAGTTTCTCCATTGCTTACCAATTCCCTGATGTAGTGAAACCTTGTGTCAATGTGTTTCATTCTCTTATGGAACACTGGATTCTTTGATAATGCAATAGCTGAGCTATTGTCACAAAAAATCACCGTCGCTTTTGCCTGCTCCTGGCCTAAACTTCTCAACATCCTTCTCATCCAAACTGCTTGACATGCTGCTACTGTAGCTGTCACATA
The DNA here is from genome assembly GCA_000404065.3 of Pinus taeda. Lineage (NCBI taxonomy): Eukaryota > Viridiplantae > Streptophyta > Pinopsida > Pinales > Pinaceae > Pinus > Pinus taeda. The sequence goes on along the minus strand of APFE030828941.1, from coordinate 1,222 downwards.
TTCTGCCTCTGCTGTAGACAACGCCACGATAGGCTGTTTCTTAGAAGCCCATGAAATGGCTCCTGAACCCATGTGAAAGACATAACCGGAAGTGCTTTTCCGATCATCTACACTTCCAGCCCAATCACTATCAGCGTACCCAATTAAATCTGAATGTTCTGAGATATTATATAAGATGCCAAACCTTTTAGTACCTTTAACATACCTCAAAATTCTTTTTTTTGCCTACCAATGTGCTTCTTTTGGCCTCTCCATGAATCTGGAAATTAAATTAACAACAAACATTATGTCAGGTCTAGTTGCAGTTAAATACATAAGGCTGCCAACTATACTCTTGTACAAGCTAGGGTCAAAATCCTTGTTGTTTCCTCTTTGCTGATTTTTAATCCCATTATTGTGGGAGTGATCACTGCCTTGCACTCTTGCATATTAAATCTGCCCAACACTTCATTTATATATTTTGCCTATGAGATAAAAATTCCATTTTCCTTTTGATGTACTTCTATTCCTAAGAAGTATCTCAGCAAACCCATGTCAGTCATCTCAAATTCTTCTTTCATGACTGTTTTGAAGTTTTCAATAAGACAAACATCATTGCCTGTGAAAATAACATCATCAACATATAACACAAAAATTAGCAATTTACCATCTTTTTCTTTGATGTAGACTGTGGGTTCTCCCTCACATTTGTCAAATCCATTCTCCAATAGATAGGAATCTATCCTACTGTACCATGCTCTTGGCGCTTGCTTCAGCCCATAAAGAGCTTTCTTCAATTTGCACACTTTGTGCTCTTCACCTTTCTTCTCATAGTCTAGAGGTTGTTCAATGTAAACCTCTTCCATTAACACTCCATTTAGGAATGCTGACTTCACGTCCATTTGGTAAACTTTCCACTTGTTTTGTGCTACTATGGACAGCACTGCTTTCACGGTTTCCATTCTTGCAACCGGTGCGAAAGTTTCCTCATAGTCTCTCCCATACTCCTGCTTGTACCCTTTAACAACCAGCCTTGCCTTGTGCCTTTCAATTTTGCCTTTAGCATTGCTCTTGGTCTTATAAACCCATTTGACTCCAATGACTTCTTTACCTTTTGGTAGCCCAACCAACTCCCATGTTTTGTTTCTTTCTATGGCATTCATTTCCTCATCCATAGCTTCTATCCATTTCTTATCTTTAATTGCATCTTCGAAATGAATAGGATCATCAACATGACAATACA
>APFE030828939.1:0-16364 GCA_000404065.3 Pinus taeda | reverse complement strand
GCCTGGTAACCTTCAATGTCCTTAGCTTTCCCATTAGCGAGGCGATTAACCCCAAACTTAATGTCTTCTAAAGAGAAAACTTCTTTTGTTGTGAGCAGGGTTTCCAAATTATCCGTGACATTTGGAGATTCATAAAGCTTTTTAAGATAGGAATTTCAATCGCGAAGAGCAATTTTATTATTATCTTTAGTCTTCCTAGTCAAAATCTGCCTCCAAAATTTCTTAGGAGCTACCTTAGAGAGGTGTAAGAGATTCTCTTGTCTTTGATGAATGTACTACCTCTTTTTCTTTTTAGTTAGGGCTTTGTATATTTTTATCTTGTCCATTTTAAGAGCTTCGTCAACAACTTCCTTAATTGCGCTTCTTGCACTTTTACAATCTTTGTCATACCATGGATTGGCTTTGCTATTTCTTTTATTATTTGAAACTTCAATTGAGAACTTGTTAATAGAATATGAGAGGGTTGTAGTAAAATTATGATAGAGGTCTTCTATGTTGTCTATACTAGATAAAGGAAGCAAATTAGTTTATAATTCATTTAGAAAGAGATCATTTTTATTCTATAAAATATTAAGTTCTTTTCGTTGTAAGTATTATTTTTTGTGGGAACTCTATGCATGAAAAAATTGAGAGTTATAAGTAAAGGCCTATGATCAGAGTCAAGTTCGTGGTCGTTTAAGATGTCAAAATTTATTATTTCATTGTATAATGGAGGATCGGAAATAACGTAGTCTACCACACTCCTACCAAGTCCATGGATTCAGGTCATCTTGCTAGAATTGGGCCACTTCTTTAGACCGTTGCAAATTATGAGATCTTGAGCACTACAGAGCTTGACTAGCTCTGACCCAAACAAATTTTCCCCGAGGTCTTTAGAGCTCCTTTTGTACCTACTAGCTAGAGTAGGGTCTTCGTCTAACCAAAGAGGATTAGGGATGGAATGATTGCTTAGAATAATAGCTTGGTTGTTTGAAGTTTGAGCATTAAAGTCACCTATTAAAAGGATATTACCATCATTCCTTAGGCTAGAAATATCATTCTATAAACCATTGTAAGGGTTAGCTTTATCTAGATTCTTCTTCTTATAGAAGTTAGAATTGATGGGGGGGAAATAAAGGCAATAGCGGGCATGAAATGTAGGTGATGAAATATATATATTAATTTGAGCCAAATATTATAATAAATAACAATTTTCCACAAATAAAAGTAAAATGCTAAATCTAGGGGATGCGGTTGAATGATGGAAGATACTGAACAATGAAAATAATTTATATCTTTATTTTGTTAAATTTAGATTTAACAAAAATGAACATTTATATTCAATCATATCACATATCTCTGTTTTCATAAAAATCCAACTTGGTTTATTCCTCTATTTTGTTAAATTTATATAAAAAAAGTGACTATTGTACTCAATAATATCACAAATCTTAGTTTTTATAAGAGTCTAACTTTTTGGGAAGGGGTGTGTGAGGGCCTTGATTTGGTGAGTGCCCAAGAGAGTCGAAAAACCAAAAACCTCGGTTAAATGTGTGTGGGCATGCCCAAGATATGCGACGAGCACCTGAGTTCAGTTAAAGGTGACTTGGGTGGAAGTGTTCGGTTAAAGGCGACTTGGAGGTGGGTGTTCAGTTATGTGTGACCTGAGCGTCGGTTAAAGGCATTCACGGGGGTAGCGGGCGGTTAAGTGTGACGGATGGGCGAGTGCATCGTAGCGGCCACATTGTGCTCAGTGGGCACCCACCCATTGTGAGGAGCAACAAAGTATAGTGGCGACTCGAAAAACACAATTCAGGCACCCAAGTGGGTGAGTGTTGGGATGGGGTCCCACAAGTCTAAGTTTTGTCTAAATTTTGAGTCAATTTTGATGTAATATTGTAAATTCTCTGCATTTTGAGGAGCGGAGCACGAATAGCGCCAAACGAGTCAAAGGGGCTTTTAGGTAGGTCAAATCCCCTTACTTTGTAAAGGTACGGGATATTTTGATTAATTAATGAGCTCCTCCCATGGTTCATGGACCATGGTAATGCGATGTAAAAGCTATAAAAGGAAGTCATCTAGGAGTAATTAGAACGTGGAGTTCAGTGGATAAATGGGATATTGAGTATAATTTGCCTATAATTTTGTATTCTAGTGAAGAGGAAGGCTCCTATAGCTCAGTGGACGGAGACCATGGTAAGTTCGTCGCTAAGTCCGCAGGCCCCTACAGCTGTGTGCAGAGGTCAAAAGAAGTGTATTCATGTAAGATCTGAAGTAATAAAGACTATTTGAAGCAATTCCATGCGTTCTCTATATATTTTATGTTTTTGTGTTTATGCTCAGTTATGATGCGATTCTCTATAATATTGTTTTAATTGCATCGTGAAGGTCGAGATCTACTTTTGTAAGATAACTTATGCATGTTCGAACAATTAGGAAAAGCTAATAGATCTATTTAAGTAAAAATAAATGTAAGTCTGTGATTCTAAAGATAAGGGTTCACAAAGGTCATATGAGGCCCTAGATTAAAGAAATGCCTTGTTGCTACATCACATATCCTTCTAGATGCAAAAACCTAGTTCTAGCATCCCCTAATACTGCCCCGCATGAGACTGTGGTATGTGCTAAGTAGATTGTTGCCAAAAGAACCGGAGTAGGTTTGTTCAAGCCACCTAAAACCAACAAATATTTCTTTTACCGAGATAAAGTTGTATCTGGGGGATGTGTGATGTGGCATTTGTGGATACCAACTATGAAAGATCTCCATAATTGTGTAGATCAGAAGTTGCACGAGTTTGCAGCTCAGGAAAATCACAATCCCCGCTGGTCAAAAGATAGTTGGTTACAGAGATATATTTACACAGAAGATAATGAAGTTTTCTTTACATTGTTCACTTGCAAATTACACGATTGGTTGTATAAATTAGCAGAAAGCCAACCTACCTAGAAACACAACAAACATACAGTGTGGAATTCTATTCTAATGAAGCATATTAAATAGTATTATCATAAGGTTGCAAGGGTTTTTGACTATTGGATCGATAGTATTTTGGGTAGTTTCATCATTGAATTTGTAATACACACATCTATATTTTATAATGAAGTTGGATGCCGATTCTTTAAGGGTGTGAGAGGTAAGTACCTGAAATGGATAAAAACTTATATTAAAATGTTGTTGTGCGAAAAGGGTGTTATGAATTTGAATTAATTCCCAAAAGAGGCTAGACAGGATCAAAGTGAAGTGGAAAAAAGTTCCGAGTAGGTCGCGAAAGATACATTGAAGGTGAATACAGTCCATTGTTAGGGGATTCACAAAGTGATGAAGAGTGAAACCCTAACACACCACAAAGTGCAGAAAAGAGAGAAGTTGAGGGCACTTCTGGGTTTCTTCATCCATCCACTCCACCTCCATCTCCACCGACACCTCTTACACCTATGCCTATGCCTCGACCTCCACCTCCATTATTCAATATGATGAATACAGTGAAAATGCCTATATTCAAGGGTCACGGAATGGAGGATCCTAATTAGTTTTGGTTCGTAACATAAGCTATGTGGAAGGCGCAAAAATTCAATGATGATGACATGAAGAAAGCGCAACTAGTTACAGCGCTATGAGATAGAGTGCTTACATGGTATATCAAATATAGTACAACCGATCTGAATGCTTCATTGGTTGAGACAAAGACTGCACTAAATGCAGAATTTAGAAAGCTAAAATCACAAGCTCAATGTGTTACTAAAATAAAGGAGATAGTGCGATATAGATTAGAGGTTAATGTGCTTAATGAGACAAGCTAATCTTCAGATTTCAGACGAACAACATAAGGAATGGTACATATCTACATTATTGCCACACTTAATATTACCTTTGTCTCACCAGAAGATCGAATCTCACCCTGAAGCATTAGAGATTGTGATGAAGTTGGAGGCTTCACTGATCTAGGACACGAATATAGGAGCCCAACAAATTGAGTCATGTTAGCTAGCCTACATATGGAGTTGCAGGATGTGAAGAAGAGAAAGGAGGTTCAATCTGGAATATGCCCTCAAGTTTGGTGGATGAAGTGAAAGGCAGTAAGCCACTATAAGGATCAGTACCCTACGTACTGAGGCTATATAATTGCAGGAGGTCCTAACCCACTCAAACAAGAGTCTCCTACTGGATCAAGCGTTGGTTCAATTGTTTGGTGTAGTATCTACCAAGTGTCACGACTACATCTAATAAACAATTTTTATCTATTGCAAAAGTGTGTATAGTCACCAAAGCAACTATTTTGTAACTTTTGTAAATTGATTGGTCATGATGAAAGAGATTGTTGAAGCTATGACTTGATGATAGAAAAAACCCCAATGTATAGCATGCAGGCTTAAACTCACATATAGAATGATCAAGCCTCACTTGTGGCTCATTAAGGATTCCAAGGATGGGGAAGAGGACGAGAAGGAGGCAATGGAAGAGGTAGGGGCTAGATCATCTGTTACAACTATGGAGAACCAGGGAATATTGCACGCTACTGTCAGAATCCAACCCATCCTTCTTGTCAATACTATAAGAAAATTCATCATGTTATAAAAGATTGTCCTATATTAATAGCAAAGATGTAGGAAGAGAAGAACCAATAGACGAAGGAGAACATTTAGATGGTGATATATGAGCCACATGAAGACAATCCTAGTGTTAATATAGAAATGCGAAGTGGTATAGCCACTAGTAAAGACAACGTAGAAGGCAAGCAACTCATATTGGATACATGGGCTCGTAAGGCTGGCATGAAGAATGTTGGATTTGACTTACAAAGAGAAAAGGAGACGTTTATGGAGGCTAGAAAAAGTTTTATGGATCTAGCAATTTCTATGTCTAAAACTTAGATACAAATAGTCCCAAGAAAAGAGAAATTTGAAGAAATTACTGCGACGAAGGACTTTGATCCCACAATGCTAAAGTCATAATGAAGCTACTTAGGAGTTAGAAGGTAGTTGAAGGGCTACAAGAACTCATAGATAAGTGTGCTAGTAAAGACAGGCTATTACCAAAATAGTGCATATTGAATAAGGTGAACCGAAGCAAGAAGAGGACTCGTAGGGAGATGCGGTTGATAAATTGAGGACTCGTAGGGAGATGCGGTTGATAAATTGGTGAATTCGACATGGACCGGGTAATTCTATACTTAGGATTTGATGCTAATGTACTACCAAAGAAGACTTGGGAACATATGGGGAAACCTATGTTGTAGTGGTTTCCAATCGAGTTGTGCATGGAAAACCAACAAAAGATAATTCCGATGGGTCATCTGCATGGAGTGGTTGTAGATATTGAGGGAGAGAGTGTGCTGGTAGATTTTGAAGTTACTGAAAAATAGATGACATTAATCCATACCGAGCATTACTCGGAATTGATTGGGCTTTCTACTTGAATTCTATTATTAAGTTAAAGAAGTGGAGCATGGTACTTGAAAAGAAGGGCCTTAGAGTAGTTGTTCCATTGGATCAAGCTCAAGGTGAACAATACACAAAGCCAATCCATGATGACTATGATCATGAATACATTGATCACATATATAATCACATTGTGTGAGACAAATACGGGATTAATCCCACTGTGGATGGACAGATTAGTTGGGAGAAGGATAGTTCATGCTAATCAGACTGAGATGAAGAATTATAAAACTGACAGAATAGATTGCATGAGGTACATAAATTTCCTTATTATGAGGGGCTAAATGATGTTAATATTTTGTTTGACCATTTTGAAAGAGACATGCCAAAGGAGCACAATTAGCACAATTTAAAGGATCTAGATTTGGCTTTAAGAGTTATACCTGCAATATCGTGGGGAAACCACGAGGATAATATTGTTGATTAGAAGAAATATCGTTGAGTAATGAGATTAATATTTGGCTCCACAAAAACATGGCTTAGTGAAAAGTATACAAGGATGACTCTCGAACATCTAGCTTGATGGACTAAGGCTTGGGGTGAGGTACCTCAACTGGAGTGGGTACATATCTTTATTCATCCCTTAGATGTTATACCAATGAATTGGTATTTGGAGATGGAGCTGCCACATCGTACTGTTGATTGGGATGAAATGAAGGAGAGTTTCCTGCTAACATTCAACTTTAAAGATGGATTCAAATGGATTGATGGGGCACTTCAAAATATAAAGTCAGCGATCTTTGAACACCAATAGAACCCATAACATGGATGGAGCCTAACTGGAGCGCCCAACTACAACATGCTTTGGAATGCTACAATGTTACTATGGAAGAAGGCTATGAGTATCCGCAAAATATCAATTTCCAGGGACTACACGAAGTTGCAAGACCTGATGTAGAGAACCTTGATATATGACAATGGGTAGAGGCAAAACAAGTAAATCTTGGCTCAGAAGAAGAACCAAATTTAGGGCATATTAGTGACTATGAAGACATGGTAGGCAAGGTTGCTAAATTATTGCACAAATATCATGATATATTTCTTACAAACTTCTTTGAATTGAAGGGTATAGTAGGTGATTTGGGTATGATGAAGATGAATTTAAAGTTATATACTAAGTGAGTTAAGGAGCATCCATATCGACTGAACCCCAAGTACAAGTAAAAGGTAAGAGAAGAGTTGGATAAGATGCTTGCAGGAGATATAATTGAGCCAACAGAAGAGTGGGTTAGTCCACTTGGTGGTCTAGGAAAAGAAAACAAAAGGATGATATAAGGACCTGCATAAATTTCAAGAAGTCAAATGATGCATGTTTGCATGATGAAGTTCTAGAAAACATTGATGAATAGGAGGCTTATTCATTCAAAGATGGATTGTCTGGATATCACCAAATTAATATTGTGCTGCATGATAGATGAAAGACTACCTTCACTATAGAGTGGGGTTCATTCCAAGATACAGTTATGCCTTTTAACCTAAAAAATTCTCCTCCATTTTCAAGGTGATAGTCTCAGCATTCTAGGAATTTATTCACAAGTTTTTGGAGGTGTACTTTGACGATTGGATAGTATTTAGTCTAGTAGTAGAGAAGTGCCATCCGAGCTTATCTGGCTCTTGTGATACATGGACAAGCCTTTGTGAAAGATGGCCTATCCAAGAGCCACTCTGTATGTGACTTCCATCTCTGCCATTCCTGATCATCACCTCTTTGATCCATTAGTCCACCACCCTAGTAGCTAAGATCAAGTGTAAAACGCGCATCAAGTTTGAGAGCAATGGATATTGTGCAAGACAAGGGAACTGTTGTGAGGATTCCCTCCAAGAAAGGCATTACTTCCCATTCTTGACTTCCCAAAAGAAATGGTCATGGATCATATCACTGTTTTGATTGGCATGATTCCAAATTACCATCCCTATACTTGGAAGAGGTTCACAGATGAGGTATTATTGGGATTTCCTTTATCTGTATTTTTGTTTTCAGATTGTTTTCCAAATCTCATGTCCCCCTTGAATCCATCTCCACCATAGTTTTGCCCCAGAGTGGCGTTGAGGATTGTAGAATCCCTCATACTCAATCCTCCCAGAGCCTTCAGGAGGAATAGCTTATGCCATGCAAAAAGTAGTCATTCCTGTCTGTGGATGCTCTACTCCAAAGGAATCATTTGAATATTGTTGTTAACTCTAAGTATATACATTTGGGGGCAAGGAGGGTGGACAGTTGATACATCAGCACTGGTTACAATAAAAATTTCAGAACAGTTGATCTTCTGGCCATGTTGAGGATATGGAAGGTCCAGTTCTATAACTTCTTGGATAGCTTCTAGGAGAGGTCTTTCGGTGGAGAAATGTAAAGGGGATTAAATATAAGAGGCACCCCTAGATATTTAGAGGGAATATATCCAATGGTGAAGCCCAACACTCTAGCCAAACAAGATTAAATTGGCTTGTGAGTATGGAAGAAATAAATATGCAATTTTTCTTGTTTATGATCATACCACAAGCATCTTCAAATTCCACGATAATGTTGTTCAACCTGGCCTCTTCCAGAATAGTAGCCTTACCAAACGTTAAGATGTAGTTGTTTAAACTACTAAAAACAAACATGGGCCCTAAAGTCATAGCACCTTACTTTTACAAATTCACCTCCCAACATGGGAAGAGAAGACCTTATATATGGATGTAACTACAACAAAATTGACTTCACATCATGCCAGGCCTAAAAACTCTTATCCCATCCAAGTTTATTTATTTATTCAACTCCTAACCCTATGTCACCTCTCAAGAAAAGTAATTGATGCCATATCTCAAGTCCCTTATCACACTTTGAAAGATTGGATGAATTAATAATTTTTTCTCTAATTACTCAGAGATCTTATACTACCTCCTTCTTTGAGTAGCACAAATCACTCATAGACAAACCAAACACAAACAAGCAACCATTTACTATATTTAGGATTTCAGTAGTACAAATCAGCCATAGACAAACCAATCACAAACAAACAAACATTTACTTTGTTGGTGATTTCTGTTGGCCTTGCCATGATTTCTCTTAGCCTTGGCCTGAAGGATCCAAGCACAAGCCTAGTACCTTGTTAAGATGGGAAAGTAGAGATTATTGCTTCACAAAATTGTTGAGAGCTCTTTATTAGTCAATACATATAAGTACAAGAAAATTAAAACAAAAATCTCAAGAAAAAAAAAGTTTGAAGCTATTAGTATTAAAATAATTAATTTTTCACATGGAATAGTAGAGAATCTTGCCACATAATCAATTAGGATCTCACTCAAAAGTTATGTGTTGGTGAGCTTAAGGGAAATAAAGAGAAATATAAGATTTGGATGGATGGATTTAGTGGGACATCATATAAAAGTTGAGGGCCTCAAATTTGAGGTTGATATTCATCCAACACTAACACTACAGAGGTTTCCATCCATCTATGTGTGGATAGGAATTAATACTGATTACCTAACATTATCCAACCATGAAGACTTATTAATTCACTATCCTATGGATTTACTTCATCTACCAAGATATGTGGGTGTTGTTGGCTATACTCTGGAGTATTTTGTACAGTCTTACATTCTAGTCTTATATTCTTGCCAATAATATTTATAATGCACATTTGATAAATGTTCCATGGAGAAAAACTAGCTAGCTGGTAGCTAGAAATTCTCAATACATCTTGTCTTGGAATCCTCTCTTGGTACTCCTCTCTTGGTACTGTAATACGGCTTAGAAATCTAAGATGAAATTTTACCACATCTTAGAAAATGTTGTAGATATATTTCCACATACATGGTAGTCAATTGATTCTCACATACAAAGCCATGATAAAAGAATATTATTGAGAGTACTAGTTTTCCTTTGTTGGTCAACAAAAAAAACAATGCAACAAAAAGCTGGACACCTTTACAAACCATTGTACTCAATTTCATGTTGATGTGCTCACTCATAATTTCATTGAAAAATTTTCATTGTCAAACTAAATATGCATCCTTTTCTCTGTCTTTCACTTATCCTCCTAGTTTGAAATTTCCATAGTCTCACCAAATATGCATCATTTGGTCTATATTTGACTTAGCCTCCTAGTTTGAGTCACCCTGCTCCAACTTGGAAATTTCTATAGGTAGCACCACCTTAAATCTACTCATTATCCCATACCCATCATTTATTTATCCCATACCCATAATCTATTGGGAGGACACTCTATATAAGAGACATACATAGTGACCTCTTTGGATGCTATGATATGGGAAATTGAGGGGGGAGCTAGCACCTAAGCCCTTGGGCCCATGGGATGACCCCCTCACTCTACAAACTAGAGAGATGAATAGGATGTACAATAACCTTATTCACCCCCCAAATACCTATAATAGGTCATTAGCTACCTAATTTTGAAAAAAATTATCAATGGCACTACACCAAAGGATGATCTCTCATAAGACTTGGTTGTTTAAAAGTATAAAAGACAATCATGGGCCCTAAAGTCACAGCACCATCATTTTACAAATTGACCTTCCACCATGAGAAGCATTACCCTGGATGTAAAGACAACCAAATTGACTACAATCATATGAGGACCAGAAAATCTTCTCCCATCACTGGTTTATTTATCCTTATGCCACCTCTCAAGCAAAGTACCTAATGCTATCTCTCAAGTCCCTTATCACACTCTAGAAGGTTGGCTGAATTAATAAATTTTCACTAACTACTCAAACATCTTATTCTTTCAGAAGTGCTAGTAGTGCTAATAGACAAACCAATCACAAACCAACAAAATGGTTGATAGCTCTTTATTTGTCAAATATAATAGTATGTATAAATACAAGAAAAATAAATAAAAATAAAAAATCTCAAGACAAAAAATAGATTGAAGCTATTAGTATTAAAAAAAAAGAAATTGTTCAGATGGAAGAGTAGATATTCTTACCACATAATAGAAAATAACTTGAAGCTATTAGTATTAAAACAAAAGAAATTGTTGATATGGAAGAGTAGAGATTCTTGCCACATAATACATTAAATAACAGAAGATCTCCCTAAAAAATTATGTGTTTGTGAGCTTAAGGGAACTTTACAGAAATATAGATTTACTAGGGTTGAGATAAAACTTGAGGGCCTCAACTTTCATGTTGACCTTCACTCAATACTAACACTAGAGAGGATGTCACCCATCCATGTGTGGATGGGCATCAAAACTGATTATCTAACATTATCTAACCATGAAGGCTGGTTAATGCACTATTCCATGGACCTCCTTCCATCTACTAAGATATCTGGGTGCCATAGGCTATACTCACTAGTTTTTTAGGTAGAGAGTGGGATGTATCCAACTTAGTCTTACATTCTCTGCACCTCCCAATCAAGTTTATAGTGCACCACTTGATAAATAGTCCATGGAGAAAAATTGGTAGCTAGAAAGAAACACTTTTTATAAAGCCTATTTAGGAAGGATGTTTACAAGAGAAGAAAGAATCGCAATACCAAGGGATAATGAAACATGTCATGCACAACTAGAATCCCTCCTTTGCAATTGTTCAGGTTATGGATGTCTAGATGTTTTATGTTTTGCATCATGCCCCATCTTGGATCTACATTCTTTAAGTGTCATTTGTTAGAGTGATAAAGCTAAAATTGTTCATCAATTTTAACTCCAAGATATTAAAAATATAGGATCAAATCATTATAAAGCATTCAAAAGGATTGAAAAAGATTCATACCATAATCATATTCCTAAAAAAATGATTCAAATTTTTAAAATATGAAAAAGGATTTAGCTCCAACCAATTTATATGAGAAACTTCAATAAAATGTTCTAACATTGACAGTGATTTATTCCATAACAACCAATTTATATGAGCAAGCTTATATAAGATGTTCTAACATTGATAGTTATTTATTTGACCAATTACAGTGACATTCACAAGATTGTACCATCCAACATGGAATTCTCCATACATCTTGTGTTGGACAGGTCTGTTACTACAATCTAGGGTGCAATTTGACTACATCATGGAAACCAAGTGTTCTAGCTAGATTTCCACATACATGGTAGTCATTTTGATTCCTGGATGCTGAGCCATGTTATAAAAAAAATGACAGAAATGATTAGTTATTAGGTACACATAGGAGTAATTATGATTCCTGGATGCAGAGCCATCTTATATAAAAAAAAAATGACAGAACAAAATGATTAGTTCCTAGGCACACATGGAAGTCATCAACCACAAGAATGTTGTCTCAGAGGGTGTCCCTTATCAGTGTACTAAAATGTCCTTCCTGTCTACATGGTTCACATTTTAAACTACTAAAATACTTTACATACATATACAGAAAAGTCATCAATGTTTGTAAACTCAAAATACAGAATATACATATTCAGAAAAGTCATCAATGTTTGTAAATTCAAAATACAGAATATAAACCTAGAAGGCATAGCCCGCCAATAAAAGTGAGGACAAGACACCAATGGTTGTAATCAAAATGCAGAATGTGAGAGGTCATCATACAGAAATGTAGACATATTGAATATATACAGGGCCATTTGTTGGAGTTATCCAACAGCATGGTGGCGGAGATTGTTCTCATGAATGTGTGGATTGAATTTATATGGGCAGGCGCTTTTGGCCTCGCTGGCAGTGGCAGTACAAGTATTGATCTCCCGCTTTGAATGACATAACTCCGGACGTCGAATTTGATCGAGATCGTAATTGTTGACGTCGAAATTAGTGACAACCAGCTTGTGCGGCCCCCAGTGCTTAAGGGCCGCAGTATCATAAGCCACAGCAGCCTCCTCTTCTGTATCTGTGAAAACCAAAACAGATATTATCATACTTTCTTTTTTTTTGTATCTTACACTACAAATATAAATATATTAGAACAGATTAGAACAGAACAGAACAGAACACGAGAAACTATAGAAGTACACTTACTGAAACTACCCAAATGCATATCTTTGTTGTGGGCACCTATTCCTATCCGCGCCTGCCACTTACCATGGCGTCTTCGCAGAATAATTAAAATGACAAACGATTGAAATTAGAGGTATTATCAGATATTGCTTGCAACAGTTGAAATTGAAATTAGAGGAGAGCTTTAATGGTGTTTACAGAAACACCATTTACACGGAATAAATAAAACGACACACCATGCCATTTACACGGAATAAATAAAATGGCACACCATGCAAGCATGAAATTATTAGATATTACTAGTCTTTCACTATGAAATTGAAATTAGAATTAGAGGAGAGCTTTTCAAAAACCTGCTAACCCCGCGATACTTGGACGTGCCTCCACAGAATCCCAGGCTTGTTCTGTGTCACGAAAACACCACTGCAATCTTAGTATATATACATTTTAGTTAGTTTAGTGCAAATAAATTTTAAAAGTTGTTAATATATACAGTTTAGTGAGACGAAATCGCTACCTCCTGAGCTTCCCCACCAGTTCTTCATTAGTCATGTGCTCCATCTCTTTCATCTCTTTTTCATAGTCCCTCCCCTGTAAACATAATCCATATTAAATACTAATGTAATATAAAAACCATCCATCCGGGCTTTACAGCTTTAGATCAGAGCTTTGGAGTTTGCAATGTAGAGGGATAAAAAGGATTAATGCAAAAAATACCAAAATTTTGATATAATAAAACCAAAACAACAACATTGAATACAATGAAACCAAGAAAGAAGTCATACTGGAAAGTTGGTTTTGGCAGTTAAACCCCAGAATTTAATCGCTGCAACATCGTAAGCTTTTGCTGCGCGTTCTGCCGAATCGTATGCACCTGTTACAGTAAATACACACAAAACCCCAAAGTTATTAAAAGGAAAAGAAAAGAAAAAATAAATAAAGAGATAAAAATACGCAGCTCCATGTCCGTGGGAGAATTTTACTCACCCAAATAGACTGCAATATTGGACGCCGTGTTGTTAAGTGAAAGTGGTACATGTGACACATACATGCATGAGTAACTATGATTTAAACATATTAAAATATATTTACTTTAACCCAAAACTACAAATATTTAATCACCAACCAAAAAATGAAATGAAATGAACACGAACCTGGTTTACCATTTCGCTTGGCACCCTGCTTTTTCCAGGTACCGTCCCAAAGACGGGCTTGGTATCTATCCGTCCACCTATTTCTGCAACCATGGCCATTAAATACTCACATCACGTTGGAACAGTAGAATGTGGAAAAACAGCTATATTAAATTCTACTCACTTGGTGACCCCACGAAACTTAGAATGTGCAGGAGGGGTAGCACTACTCTTCTCCGGAGTAGTGATACTCTGATCGGGAGCCCTCTTTCCACAGTTTACAAGATTCATGTTGTTGACAGATTCAGAGGTCATTTTCACTCAGATTCAGGGGTGCAAACCAATTGGTCGCAGAAGATTAAAAAAGATGCAGTGTGTATCGGCAAAGGAATAGCTTCTTCAGTGAGAGATGCAGACGACGGGGGTGTGGGAAATCGTATGTATAGTGCAAGGGAGCAGGGGTGGTGCAGATGATTTCTATTCTAGGGTTTCCCGGAAATCGTCTCCTGTTATCTAGGATATGGGACTATTCGAACCAGAGTTACGACTATGGTGGGAAACCGTATTATATAGGCAGATGATTTCTAGGGTTTCCGGGAAATTTGCGTTCGTGCAGATGATTTCTAGGGTTTCCGGGAAATCGTGTTGATGTAGGAAATGGCACTATCCTAGCCGGACTTTCTTTTCGCTTTAACGGAGATTCGCAGAATGTGTCGCAATGTTGGCCAACTCATCTTCCTCAGGTTTGTGGCCCCACCTAAGCGTGCTCTTATGGACTTGGGGTCTCATGAACTTTCTTTCAAAAATTTTGTTGGGATGTTTGAGTTTTTGTAATCTGCTGTATTAAGATAAAATGGAAGGAGAAGAGGTAGCTTCGACAAATGGAATTATTGTTATTTTTGTGGGGTTGTTGTGAGATGTTTAGTTGTTATTAAATTATAAGGGCTTGTCCTTATTGCTATATATGATTTAAGGTTTAAATTATTATAATAAATAATTAATTTAAAATTATTATATTAAATCATTAATTTAAAATGTATTTATTTTTAAATTTAAATTAAAATGTCTAATAAGGAAAAAGATCTTAATTTTATGAAAATTTAATCTTCCTAATCTATTAATAATATATTATAAAATATATATAAATAATCAAAAATATTAATATAAATAATCAATTTTGTAAATATTAAAATAAAGTTGGTTGGATGTGGTGGAGTTATGGAAGATAATTTTTTTGTGGGTTGATATGTTTAATTGTTGTTAAATTATAAGTGTGGCATAAGGATACCCTATCTTGGTTCAACCATTGGGGTATATAGGAGGATATCATCATGGAAAGTAAGGATAGTGTCAAAGACACTATTACATCTAATTTTAAGGACAAGTTGTGGGATGATAAGGAGCTCGAGGGTAAAAGAAAGCTCACATATTATAAGGAGGTGATAAATGCCACCTTGATAATGAGAATTATCTCTCTCTCTTGACTAGCATTAAGAAAAAAATGAACCTTACTAGGATAAGAACTAATTCTCATAAACTTCCAAGTGAAACCAAGGGTGGTCTACTCCCAAGACTCTCTAGGATGATAGAATCTATCAGATTTGGGATACTGAGAAGGTGGAAGATGAAAAACACTTTCTTTTAGACTAAGCGATTCTTACTCACATGCGCTCTCAATTCTGAAGATGAAAAACACTGTCTTTTAGAGTGCATGACTCTTACTCACATTCGCTCTCAATTCACTAATTTGTGCCACACTTCCAATCTTCTTGACTTATTAAGCGAGCCCAATTGACTCTTACTTACATCTGCTTTCAATTCATTAACTTCTGCCATACTTCCAATCTTCCTAACTTATGAAGTCTACCCAACTATAGCTATCTTATGGGGATTCTTTAAGATTTTGAAGAATCACAATTAGATTCTTTTTCTTTTCTTGAGGTAGGATAGAATTCATTGGTCTTAGTGGCCCATCATCATCATCATCATCATATATACATATATATATAAACCAACATACATCCATCTTAAGTAGGGAGGGATGAAATTTCTTCACATGTAAACTTCTTTAGAGTGAAAAATACAATATGTTATTTTTCATTGGTTAAATTGTATTTTTGAATGCTAAATAAAATATTTTATAGGACCAAATAAACTTTTTAAAATAAAAACATAAATTTTTCATGATATATAGATAATTTTTTTAAATGATATATAATATCTAGTCAAGGTTTTTATTATTAATATATTTTTAGGTACCTGTGAATATTAATTCTTATTAAAATATTTTATTGGTAACATGTATTAGATATTTTTTATATAGAACATCAAAATGATTTATTTTGAGATTTGTTTCTCTATATATAGATATATATGAAGACGATATCTACATAAATTAGTTAACATAGATATTCAAATACTTTATTAAATATCTTGTTGAATATTTTAAAAAGTATATATTTTAAACATCTTACTCGCACATTTTTACTTATTCATTTTTATATTTATAGCCCACATTATTTTTCTTATTAAAACAAAATTTATTTTTAATTTTAATTTTAAAAGAATATTATAATAAATAATTAGTTTAAAGTAAATATTTTTTTTAAAATTTAACAACTCTAAGATCTTACTTTTATAAAAAATAGAATTATATCAATATATAAAAACCTTAGTTTTCATCAAATACAGCTTGAGTGGGCCTAATGGTTAAGAGCATCTGTTCCCTCCTAAGAGGTCACAGGTTCAAAACCAGAGGGGGGTAGAGTATGTATGCCTTCGTAGACTTAGCAGTGAAATCGCTGCGCGGAGGTGGGTCCCTTGTCCCACAAACAAGGGGGTCTCATACACCAATTTGGTGTCTGGCTTGGCAGTGACCTTAAAAATGAATATTATTATTAT
>APFE030828934.1:129509-158442 GCA_000404065.3 Pinus taeda | reverse complement strand
TATAAAGTATTCTTCTCCTCGAAGAGACCTTGTCCTAAATGGACCACATACATCTGTATGGACTAGCTCAAGAGGCCTGCTGGCTGATCCTTCCTTCTCAGGGAAGTTAGTTCTAGTTTTCTTTCCAAACTGACATGATTTGCATATGGCGTTGTCTGGAATTTTGATATCTGGAAGACCACGAACAGCGTGGTATTTGCATGCTTTCCTTATTTTTGAAAAGCTTAGATGCCCCAACCTCTAGTGCCATAACCAGTTTTCATCATTCTTGCTCAAATAACATTGTTGTTCTCCTTCTTCAAATATGTATAGATTATTTGGAGTTCTTCTACCTTTGATTACTATTCTTCCTGTATCAAGATCACGAACACTACACCCATCTGATCGGAATATTACCTCGGTTCCATTATCGCACATCTGATTGACACTCAATAGATTATGCTTCAAGCCATCAACATACAAAACATTTCTAGCTTTGAACTTTTCTTTCAACTGAGCTGTGCCTTTTCCTTTTATGGCTGTAGGGGTATCATTTCCAAAAGAAACTTTCTTTCCTTTTCTAAAGCATTATACGATTCAAGTTTTTCTTTATCACCTGTCATATGCTTCGAACATCCACTGTCGATGTACCATAGATTTTCCTGTCCTTCCGCATAAAAAGATATCCCACATCTTTCTGGTTGTGGTTCCTTTATTCTCCATGTTCTGGTGCTTGAGGTTTGTTCCTTTGTCTGCTGAAATTTGCTCCTGCATTTAGAATCTTCATGACCGAAGTTATTACAAATAG
This sequence comes from Pinus taeda, assembly GCA_000404065.3. Lineage (NCBI taxonomy): Eukaryota > Viridiplantae > Streptophyta > Pinopsida > Pinales > Pinaceae > Pinus > Pinus taeda. The sequence goes on along the minus strand of APFE030828934.1, from coordinate 157,655 downwards.
AACATTCAATTTCATTTTCAAGTGCCGAAAAGTTGTTATAGGTCCTTTTCCTAATCCCAGTCATACTTCTTTGTTTTTGAACTTCTCTAGTCATGATTGTCTTATAGGCAACACATTGAGCTGCTTTGTGACCAAAGTTATGGCAAGAGAAACATTGGCCATTGAAGAAACTTATGCGATTATCAAATCTACCAGCCAAATGATTGTAGTTTCGATTGTCATCCATTCTTGAAGAAGATTGGGAAGATTTTACCTGAGGTTGGTTGTAGCTTCTGTTTGTCCTTAAGGTAGCTTGCCCTCGATTTTCTTGATAGTCCTTGTTCGTTCTTGATGAAGACTGTCCCTGATTTACCTGATGATTTTTATTAGGCTTTTGCTCACTCTTTGCTGCATCAAGATAACTTTTGGAGGTGGAAGCTTGAGATGTTTCACCATTATACCCCAAAGCTGTCTTGATTAGAGAGGAATGCTGCACATTGATAATCTCATCCAGAGTTTCAAATCATTTAACAAATTTGAGATTAAGGGCCTTTGTTTTCTCAATTTCATTTCTAAGGCCAACAATTTCACATTCTAACTTCTCAAGAAATTTTTCTTTTTCATCAAGTTGAAATTGCAGAGTATCAATGAGCACATTCTTTTCTTCTAAACATGTTTTGAGTCTAGAAATCTCTTCATAAAAACCATCCACATCTATAGCATCCAAATAATCATCATCTTCAAAGGCCATTAAAATTTTATAGTGATTACCTCGTTCATCTTCATCGCTATTTGATAGTCCATCACTATCTTCATGAGTGTAATAGCTTTTCTTATTTGCATTTTGTTTCTTGTTCCATCTAACAGGTTCCTTCACCTTGTCATTCTTATCCTTATGAGGACATTTGGCAGCATAGTGACCCAATCTTCCACAAGCAAAACATTTGAAGGTAACTTACCTCTGAATCTTCCAGTACCCTGTTGAAAATTTCTGACAAAATTTGATTCTTCTTCTTATTCTGACACGTGTCCTGACTCATAGTACTCTCGTTTGCCTGAAGCCTTGAAGGCAGCTACTCTCCTGTCTGATGGACCTCCTTTCCTCATTTCATAAGCAGTTAGAATTCCGTGAAACTGTGACATTTTAAGGTTTTGTAGATTCTCCTTTTCTTCTATAGCAGAAACTTTAGATTCAAATCTAGAGGAAAAAGATCTTAGAACTTTTTCAACCACAACAGCCTCTTTTATTTCTTCACCCAAATTTTTCATACAATTAACAATTTCATCCACACGAAGAAAATAATTAGCCACAATTTCATCATTATACATCTTGAGATTTTCATACTAAATCCTGAGGGTGTGAAGTTTTGCTCGTTTTACCTGATCATCTCCTTCCTAGCTCAGAACAATCTTGTCCCATATCTCTTTTGCAGATTTAAACTGCATTACCTTGACAAATTTTGATTGAGATAGGCATCATAATAGAGTATTGACCGCCTTTGCATTTGTTTCATATTTCTTTTTCTCAGTCGGATCTGTAAGAGTTGCTGATGGAAAAGTATACCCTATATCTATCATATCCTAGACTTCTGTACCAAGAGATTGAAGATAGGCAGTAACTCTTACCTTCTGTTAGCTCCTGCTGCAACAGGTATTCATATTTCATGATTGGCATTTCACAGGCCAAATATGTTGTACTTTGCTTACTGCAATGCTCCATATTTGCTCAAACAGTCTCCATATGAAGAAGGCTACTTCAAGTTCATTCAATTGCCTTCAAATTTTGTAAAGTTTTCCTGGTATCGCTACTGTTAGTTAAAGGGAGGTCCAAACAATTTAATCTTGGTCTCTGGAAGAAATAAGGGTAGTATGTAGATAGGAAAGCATCAAAAGAAAATGTATGATGGGTTTGCAAGTCTAAGTGCACCCCCAAGCTAAAGAAGAAAAAATGCTAGGAAAGTAGGCTGGGTAGGTAGTTCTGAGGCTGTTGAATTGCTGACAAGTTCCAAGTTTGCAGGCATCATATCATGCAGAACATAATCAGCAAAGATTTGTAAGCAAAAAGGCTCAAAGGAGGTATAACTAACTTCCCTTCTCTGTTTTCCCCAATCATTAACTAACATCCCAAAAGAGGTCAAGATCTGCTTGACGCCTCTAAATTTCATCATCTTCATCTTTCCGCTTGAGTAAGGACCTGCTTTACTTAAAGTTGTTCCATATCTTCTCCCGAAGTATGGTCCTACCCCCTGTAACAGCCTAAGTCTCCCGAACTTAGTGCTTTCTTATCATCTCCATGTTAACCACTAACATTATTATCTAGCTCCCTATGTTTCCCGTCCCCGTATTAATATTAACTAAAAATCCCTTATGTAATATCCCTCCCCTGGTTGAAAAATAACCGTATCAATTCCCGGGAATTGCTCAGTTTATCAGAAACTAAGCAAGAGCCCGACCTCCTAACCACTTCCAAAAATACGATGGACTCCTTCCAAAGTATAAAATTCCCCCGAGGTAGTCGGACCCCTTTCGAAAACCTTATATGACCTTCACACTCACTTACTTACCTTTCCCCTCAAAACCATTTTCGCGTCGCAACCTTGCACTCTCGCATTCATACCAAGCATAGCCCATCCGTCCCCTACCGATGCGATATTGCGATATCGGCGATCGGCGATCACAAACGCCGAGTGTCCAACCCGTCCACCCTTTTAAGAATTCTAGCTCATAACTATTTAAGCAGAAAACATCGAAAAGTGCAGGAATTGAACTTAAGGTGTAACAAAACAAATCTTAAGCTATTCTTTTTTCCTGTAGCTTAGAAAGGCGGAAAGATGATAAAAACATAAAATAAACAGGGAGGAGGAGAACTTATTGGATCATGGAGAGACACAGGAATTCCGTGATCATTCCTTGGCCAAGAGAAAACAACAAGTTGTTTCGCAATCCATGCTTTCAACAATCTTTGATTATGAAAAATATGACAGTTACAGTGCGAGTCTTTACTCAGAGAAATTGCTGGAAAGGAAACTGACCAACAACTACTACTACCAACCAACCAACCCTTCAGGCATCATATCATGCAGAACATAATCAACAAAGATTTGTAAGCAAAAAGGCTCAAAGGAGGTATAACTAACTTCCCTTCTCTATTTTCCCCAATCATTAACTAACATCCCAAAGGAGGTCAAGATTTGCTTGACGCCTCTAAATTTCATCATCTTCATCTTTCCGCTTGAGTAAGGACCTGCTTTACTCAAATTTGTTCCATATCTTCTCCCGAAGTATGGTCCTACCCCCTGTAACAGCCTAAGTCTCTCGAACTTAGCGCTTTCTTATCATCTCCATGTTAACCACTAACATTATTATCTAGCTCCCTATGTTTCCCGTCCCCGTATTAATATTAACTAAAAATCCCTTATGTAATATCCCTCCCCTGGTTGAAAAATAACCATATCAATTCCCGGGAATTGCTCAGTTTATCAGAAACTAAGCAAGAGCCCGACCTCCTAACCACTTCCCAAAATACGATGGACTCCTTCCAAAGTATAAAATTCCCCCGAGGTAGTCGGACCCCTTTTGAAAACCTTATATGACCTTCACACTAACTTACTTACCTTTCCCCTCAAAACCGTTTTCGCGTCGCAACCTCGCACTCTCGCATTCATACCAAGCATAGCCCATCCGTCCCCCGCCGATGCGATATTGCGATATCGGTGATCGGTGATCACAAACGCCGAGTGTCCAACCCGTCCACCCTTCCTCTCCGCCGATGCGATATCGCGATATCGCATATCGGCAGTCGCAAGCGCCAAATGCCCAACCCAATGATCCCCCTCTTTCCCCGCCGACGTGATATCACGATATCGCATCGGAGTCTCTTCACCACCGTTTTTCCAGCACCTCACCACGTCGCGTTGTACCAGGGACCCACACCTGACGTCATCCACCGTACAGCCGACACCATGCTTACGTCAGCAGCTAGAAAAGACGAAAAAGCTTCGCGCAGGAAGAAAAGTCGCACTTCGGAGCTCCAGATCAAGAAACAGAGGCAGTTTCCGATGCGCGAAGCGCTATTCGTGCATCGCTATGGGAAATAGGCCATTTCGAGGAATCTTCAGGGAATATTCTGGTTGCCGAGCCCACTGCGCGCCGAAAAAGCCCGAAAATCGCCCAAGTGTGCCAAAGGATCTGGTTTGAAGACAACAGTAGATCAATCACAGAGTTTAAAGTGTATCAGATCAAATCAACAGATTTCAAGCATGTCAAAGAGTATCAGTCGACGGCGGAAACCATCAATGTAGCGGCAAAGGGTATCAGAGAATATCTTGAGCGGCGGCCCAAAGCAAGAGAAAATTGAATATCTTCCAGCAGATTCACAGAAGGAGAGCGGAGTCACTTGAAGCTCTCAAATCGTAATAATTGCACATTCAATTCGCACCAAAGCCGAACTGCAGCCCCACAGCTCATTCACTTCAGTAGCACCGCATCTGGTCCCCAAGGGCCACCTCGTCACCTATCCGATTCAGCTGCCCCCAGCGCAGTAAAAAAAAAAAAGATTTACTTGCATTTAATTTCAGTAGCATTTAGATTGTCGAAGAGTTCTAAGCAGACCTGTCAAGGTCAATTATAATGATGTCTTCCTGATATTTTGTTTATAAATACCGCCCGAAGTGATATTGTGAAGGGTTGGTTGGTTGGTAGTAGTAGTTGTTGGTCAGTTTCCTTTCCAACAATTTCTCTGAGTAAAGACTCGCACTGTAACTGTCATATTTTTCATAATCAAAGATTGCTGAAAGAATGGATTGCGAAACAACTTGCTGTTTTCTCTTGGCCAAGGAATGATCACGGAATTCCTGTGTCTCTGCTTGATCCAATAAGTGTTCTTCCTCCCTGTTTATTTTATGTTTTTATCATCTTTCCGCCTTTCTAAGCTGCAGGAAAAAAGAATAGCTTAAGATTTGTTTTGTTACACCTTAAGTTCAATTCTTGCACTTTTCAATGTTTTCTGCTGAAACAGTTATGAGCTAGAATTCTTAAATGCTCTAGTTTACCCTGTTTCTTTCGTATATGAGTGCATGTCTTTGGAATTCTTAACTGCTCTGGGATCCCACTCATCCACTTCTCCCCTTTGTCAGCATGATGAAATGAGTATCTTTTGCCTTTCATCCCTGATGTTCGTCCCGTACTTTCAGCAGACCAAGTATTGTATCCTGTGTGGCTATCTCGCTCCGTATCCCCTTGTGAACAAGAAATGCTTGCATGCCTCAATCTGTGACTCCATGCCCAATGGTTCGAAACTTATAACACCTTATTGTGCCTCTTTGTTCGAGAATCCTACCTTCTTTCCAATCACAGTCAACACTCCCTTGAAGTTAGAAAGCTAGCCTAAAATCATCAACTAAGATTGAATCAAAAGGAGAGAGCCCTCTCCGATTGCAGGTGGGCTAGAACCTGCAATCAGAAGATTGGTTTGTGGTTACCTCGGCCGTATCCCTAATAGGAGCCCAGGGACAACCTGAGTGATAACATAATGGAGACTCCACTGGGGACCTCCTTAGATAAATCAATGCAACCACTCTGCAGCTCTACAGTGGAAGAAACCGAGTTGTAAAAGCCTCAATCAACCTGTATCTGCGCGCACCATTGGGGATTCAAGCGTTCGGTTCATCTTTAAACCCCAATGGAGGAAGTGCTCCTATTTTTGAAGGCTTGTCATGCTTAGTTCTGATCTTTGATGGTGGACAGAGATCAGGCACTTCAGAGTCCAGACATCCACCTGGCGACTCCACTTCAATTTCAATCAAAGGCTCCACTGAGGAATGAACCAAATGTTACAGCGAAGTACCCCATGTATTATCAACAAGAGATAATGACCGAATCTTGGGAAGAACTTCCGATAGAAGAAGCTTTAGAAAAATGCAGAGAAAGTTTATCAGAGTTTGAGCTCGATGACAAATTTTTCAGAAAGGTATTGTCAAAAATACCTGGCGACCGAAATAAATTGTTCCTTGAGTTTGTTGTGGAAAAATATGAGAACGAAATTGAACTCTTGGGAGCTCAAAGTCGGTCTTATGATTTCCGCAACCCTCAATAGTTTTGCCAAAATCTTCCTCCTCCAGTTCGACGGGAAATAGTGTTGTCTCCTCAATTACAGTTTGAGTATGATCTGGGTTCCAAGGGAAAGACAGAAGGATCAACGACTAGGGTCATTACCGACGATGTAACTGATCCTTCCAACCCAAAGAACCCGGAATCATACCTAAGCTTCCATGCCCATATTCAGGAGGGAACACTGTTTCCTGAGGACCTGAGGATTCTGTGTGATCTGGGATCCAAGGGAAAGACAGAAGGATCATCTGCTAGGCTCATTACCGAAGATGCAGCCGCTCCCCTCGACCCAGAAGGTCCCAAATCATGCCGAAGTCTCCCGTCCTCAACTCAGGAGAAGATGCCGCCATCTGCTGATTCAAAGAATCTACATGATTCTATTGAAGATTCAAACGGAGCAGAGGAAGTTCTCTCACAGGGTAAGTTCATTGATCCAATCGCAGATTATATGGAACTTTGGCTTAACAAAATTTTTCTAACATGTTTTCTCAGTGAAGACCGTAAGCTTCAGCGGCAAGTGATGGAGGCCACAATTTTGGTTGTAAAAGCACGCGCCCGGACGATGCTTTTGCGTTCAAAAATGATCAGTCAGCAAGATCATCTCGTTTCACAGTTGCTTAAATGGCTGCACTGGTTATTTGATTTTACCTAACGGCAAAGCAGTTGTTGGTTAGGGTAGGTAGGTAGAAGAAATAAAGTGGCTGGAGAAAATAAATTTTGCAGAGGATAGCAAGAAAGTAAAAATCAAGGCGTTCTGGACTGCTGTTCTTGACTTCCCGCAAGGAGAAGCCATCCCCGAGTGGAGCCACTGTTAGCTCCTGCTGCAGAGGGTATTCATATTTCATGATTGGCATTTCACAGGCCAAATATGTTGTACTTTGCTTACTGTAATGCTCCATATTTGCTCAAACAGTCTCCATATGAAGAAGGCTACTTCAAGTTCATTCAATTGCCTTCAAATTTTGTAAAGTTTTCCTGGTATCGCTACTGTTAGTTAAAGGGAGGTCCAAACAATTTAATCTTGGTCTCTGGAAGAAATAAGGGTAGTATGTAGATAGGAAAGCATCAAAAGAAAATGTATGATGGGTTTGCAAGTCTAAGTGCACCCCCAAGCTAAAGAAGAAAAAATGCTAGGAAAGTAGGCTGGGTAGGTAGTTCTGAGGCTGTTGAATTGCTGACAAGTTCCAAGTTTGCAGGCATCATATCATGCAAAATATAATCAACAAATATTTGTAAGCAAAAAGGCTTAAAGGAGGTATAACTAACTTCCCTTCTCTGTTTTCCCCAATCATTAACTAACATCCCAAAAGAGGTCAAGATCTGCTTGACACCTCTAAATTTCATCATCTTCATCTTTCCGCTTGAGTAAGGACCTGCTTTACTCAAAGTTGTTCCATATCTTCTCCCGAAGTATAGTCCTACCCCCTGTAACAGCCTAAGTCTCCCGAACTTAGCGCTTTCTTATCATCTCCATGTTAACCACTAACATTATTATCTAGCTCCCTATGTTTCCCGTCCCCGTATTAATATTAACTAAAAATCTCTTATGTAATATCCCTCCCCTGGTTGAAAAATAACCATATCAATTCCCAGGAATTGCTCAGTTTATCAGAAACTAAGCAAGAGCCCGACCTCCTAACCACTTCCCAAAATACGATGGACTCCTTCCAAAGTATAAAATTCCTCGGAGGTAGTCGGACCCCTTCCGGAAACCTTATATGACCTTCACACTCACTTACTTACCTTTCCCCTCAAAACTGTTTTCGCGTCGCAACCTCGCACTCTCGCATTCATACCAAGCATAGCCCATCCGTCCCCCGCCGATGCGATATTGCGATATCGGCGATTGACGATCACAAATGCCGAGTGTCGAACCCGTCCACCCTTCCTCTCCATCGATGCGATATCGCGATATCGCATATCGGCAGTCGCAAGCGCCAAATGCCCAACCCAATGATCCCCCTCTTTCCCTGCCGACGCGATATCGCGATATCGCATCGGAGTCTCTTCACCACAGTTTTTCCAGCACCTCACCACGTCGCGTTGTACCAGGGACCCACAGCTGACGTCATCCACCGTACAGCCGATGCAATGCTTACGTCAGCAGCCAGAAAAGCCGAAAAAGCTTCGCGCAGGAAGAAAAGTCGCACTTCGGAGCTCCAGATCAAGAAACAGAGGCAGTTTCCCGTAGAGATTCGCGCATCGCTACGGGAAATAGGCCATTTCGAGGAATCTTCAGGCAATCTTCCGGTTGTCGAGCCCACTGCGCGCCGAAAAAGCCCGAAAATCACCCAAGTGTGCCAAAGGATCCGGTTTGAAGACAACAGCAGATCAATCAAAGAGTTTAAAGTGTATTAGATCAAATCAGCAGATTTCAAGCATGTCAAAGAGTATCAGTCGATGGCGGAAACCATCAATGTAGCGGCAAAGTGTATCAGAGAGTATCTTGAGCGGCGGCCCAAAGCAAGAGAAAATTGAATATCTTCCAGTAGATTCACAGAAGGAGAGCGGAGTCACTTGAAGCTCTCAAATCGTAATAATTGCACATTCAATTCGCACCAAAGCCGAACTGCAGCCCCACAGCTCATTCACTTCAGCAGCACCGCATCTGGTCCCCAAGGGCCACCTCGTCACCTGTTCCGATTCAGCTGCCCCCAGCGTAGTAAAAAAAAAGAGATATACTTGCATTTAATTTCAGTAGCATTTAGATTGTCGAAGAGTTATAAGCAGACCTGTCAAGGTCAATTGTAATGATGTCTTCCTGATATTTTGTTTATAAATACCGCCCGAAGCGATATTGTGAAGGGTTGGTTGGTTGGTAGTAGTAGTTGTTGGTCAGTTTCCTTTCCAGCAATTTCTCTGAGTAAAGACTCGCACTGTAACTGTCATATTTTTCATAATCAAAGATTGCTGAAAGCATGGATTGCGAAACAACTCGCTGTTTTCTCTTGGCCAATGAATGATCACGGAATTCCTGTGTCTCTGCATGATCCAATAAGTGTTCTTCCTCCCTGTTTATTTTATGTTTTTATCATCTTTCCGCCTTTCTAAGCTGCAGGAAAAAAGAATAGCTTAAGATTTATTTTGTTACACCTTAAGTTCAATAACTGCACTTTTCGATGTTTTCTGCTGAAACAGTTATGAGCTAGAATTCTTAAATGCTCTAGTTTACCCTATTTCTTTCGTATCTGAGTGCATGTCTTTGGAATTCTTAACTGCTCCGAGATCCCACTCATCCACTTCTCCCCTTTGTCAGCATGATGAAATGATTCTCTTTTGCCTTTCATCCCTGATATTCATTCCGTACTTTCAGCAGCCTGAGTATTGTATCTTGCGTGGCTATCCCGCTCCGTATCCCCTTGTGACCAAGAAAACACTCGCATGCCTCAATCTATGACTCCATGCCCAATGGTTCAGAACTTATAACACCTTACTGTGCCTCTTTACTCAAGAATCCTACCTTCCTTCCAATCACAGTCAACACTCCCTTGAAGTCAGAAAGCTAGCCTAAAATCACCAACTAAGGTTGAATCTAGATCAACTAAGGTTGAATCTAAAGGAGAGAGTCCTCTCCTATTGCAAGTGGGCTAGAACCTGCAATCAGAAGATTGGTTTGTGGTTACCTCGGCCGTATCCCTAATAGGAGCCTAGGGACAACCTGAGTGATAACACCTTCCAATAAACGAAGTTTGTCCCATCAAATCAGTGGCCTAATTGATGCTTCCCTCTCGTAGTTTCTCATGATGATAGATCTTCCTTCAAGCGATCAAGCTTCTTTTGAAGGACCTGCTCTGATACCAATTGTTGGAAATAATACTGAGAGGGGGGGTGAATCAGTATTATCAAATTCTTTTCAATATGTCTTCCTGATTTATACTTTAATTTAATCTCCAGATATTGATCATTAATTTGTATGTCAGTACCATATAATAATGAGCATGAACAAGAAAAAACAGATAGTCACACCAAAGAACACCAGATATAAGGTGGAAACCCAATGTGGGTGAAAACCACCTGCTGCAATATGTCTCTATCTTCTTTCAATTAGAAACTTCTTTTACAATGATTTTGTATTGGTGCAGTCCTTTAGCAATACGCAGGCTGCAACCTGCAGAGAGCTACAACTCTCTCTCATTTTTCATTCTCTCCTGGAAGGGAGCTACAACCCCCTTAGCTCTTTTACTTCTTTAAGGACCACGTTTCATGAATTTTCAAACTGGATCCAAGAAGATCAAATAATCATCAAGTACATGCAAATCACCCAGTCTTCTTATACAATCAACCGATGAATCACCCAACTCTTCAGAATGTTGTAAACAGAAAAGTAATACCAGAAATCTAAACCCTGAACTCTGCAGCAATAGATAAAAGACAGTCAACAAATGTTTCAAGATAAGTCAACAACTTCACCAAGAGGGACCTGCGAACATCCGCAACTCTTCTGAGTCAAAACTGCGCAGATCCGCACTTGTCATTCTTCTTCTTTGCGTACTTCTTCTTAGATCTGTACCTTCACTATTTGACAGACAGTGTACCTCCGCACTGTGCCTTCTTCTGAACTGCGTACCTCGCACTGCGCCTTTTTCTGCACTGCATGCGCCCTGCACTGCGCTTTCTCCTGTGCCGCGTACCTCGCACTGCGCCTTTTTCTGCGCTGCGTACCCACGCACTGCGCCTTCTTCTGAGATGCGTACCCCCGCACTCACGACGTGGATCGCCTGTGAACTTCTGATTAGGGCCAAATTAACAGTCCTCCAATGTGCCACAGTCAGTCAGATCCACTGATCTGTTCATGCGTCCGAGAGATCACGACTTCTCAATAGATTCGCCTTAAGTTTTCCCCTTGATTTAGATCTAGCTTTTAAAACTAATCACCCAAAATTTCAGATCTTAAGATATTCAAATTTCACAAGTGTGTAGCCAAGAGATCTCCTTTCCTTTTTATAGGCAAGCCTTTCACAATACCATGGTCCAAAACCATAATAACACAATACCATGAACCCAATACCTTGGATCAATATTTGTAGATGCAAACCACGGACCAAATACGTCGGGCTAAATACTATGGACTATTCATAAATATTCCCACGTGCACGTGCTTTTCTGCATTGGAGAGAGTGAAACTGGGGTCCGCACCTTCTGAACGGATAACCTGCGGGTATGAGCGCACTTCCTGGATGATGAACCTGCGGGTCCGCACCTTTTGAACAATGCACTTGCGAACCTCTTATTTTTAATCATTTTGAGAGCTTGAACAAAGTTTTTCCACTTGAGTGAGTTGTCATCAAGTACAACACCTATACCATAGAGCCAAACCAAAATCATAATGCCAACAGTTCTTTGATGGAGCATGTTCTAGGGAGACTGCAGGAGCAGGGGTGGTGTTGATATCTACAGAACAAGAAAGCACACATCTATCTTTTAAGCTGGCCTTCCAAGTCACCAACACTATAGCAGAGGATGAGGCTCTGATATTGGGTCTTAATGCCGCTAAAGACAAAGGTATCAAGAACATAAAGGTGTTTGGAGATGTAGATCTAATTATTCAGCAAGTAAACAGAACATTTCAAGCACAACACCCAAGGCTGAAAGCATACAGAGATGAGGTATGGAGACTCAAAGATTCTTTTGAAAGTTTTTGTAGCTCATACATCCCTAGAGCCAAAAATCAGCTTGTTGATTCCCTTGCTGTGTCTGCTAGCATGTTCATCCCTCCCATACCTCCTAGACTAGTTTATGAAGTCCAAATGAAATATAGACTATCCTTTCCTGATAATATCCAGCATTGGAAAGTTTTTGAAGATGATGATGAAGTTAATAGGTTCTTGCAAGTTATTGATGAATTTTCTGAAATGCAAATTGACCAAGAAAATGAAGCCTTGGAAGAAAATCCCCAATCCCAACGTAGAAATAAAATTGGCAAAGATAGCATTGTCCAACTGCCTAACAATCATATACCTAAGGGTCTAGTTCCTTTAGAAAAGTTGTTTGACCAGAATGATGTGCCTTACAAGGCTGCTAAAAAAGAAGATCAATCTGCAGTTTGTAAGCATAATATAGGGAGTCCAGGTCAGCCAAGATATATAAATCTATCTACTCGTTTGTCTGCTGACCAAAGTGTTGAATACTGCAATTTAATGAAGCAATTTTCCGATGTCTTTGCCTGGGAATATAGTGACCTGAAAACATATGACAAGAAGATCATCCAGCATAAAATCCCTTTAGAGAAAGACACTATCCCTTTCAAGCAGAAGCTGAGACCAATAAACCCTTTGCTCCTTCCTCTAATCGAAAAACAAATCAAGAAGTTATTGGCTGCCAAAATCATAGTCCCTCTCAGATATTCTAAGTGGGTAGCCAACGTTGTAGTGGTGAGGAAGAAAAGTGGAGAAATTAGGCTCTGTGTTGATTTCAGAAACTTAAACAAATACTCTAAGAAAGACAATTATCCTCTGCCTAAGATGGAGCATTTGCTGCAAAAGGTCTCAGGAGCCAAAGTAATGTCTTTCCTAGATGGATTTTCAGGTTATAATCAGGTTGTTGTACATCCAGATGACCAAGAGAAGATTGCATTCACCACTCCTTGGGGCACTTTTATGTATTCAAAGATGCCTTTTGGGTTGATGAATGCTGGAGCCACCTTTCAGAGAGCTATGGATATATCATTTGTGGGAGAGAAGGATAAATTTGTCCTTATCTACGTTGATGATATAACAGTATACTCCTACAGCCATCATGACCACTTGCAGCATTTTAAGAAAGTGTTTTTGAAGTGCAGAAGGTTTGGGATTTCAGTCAATCCTAACAAGTCACAATTTGATTTAGAAGAAGGTAAGCTATTAGGACATGTTGTTTCTGCTGCAGGTGTTCGGATTGACCCAGGAAGAGTAAAAGCAATACAGACTTTGTCCGTCCCGAGATTAAATAAGGATATCCAGTCCTTTTTGGGCAAGATTAATTTTGTAAGGAGATTTATCCCAAATTTTGCAGAACTGGTAAAGCATATTACCTCCATGTTGAAGAAGGGGTCATAGATTAAATGGACTCCTTCAACAAGAAGATCCTTTGAGTCCATTAAGAAAGCCATTATGGAAGCTTCTACTCGAAGTAGTCCAAATTACAGCAAGGAGTTCCATATATTTTCATTTGCCTCTGAAGACACCCTTGCAGCAGTTTTATTGCAAGCAGATGAAAGAGGCTTAGAGCATCCAGTAGCATTTTTCAGCAAAACATTAAGGGATTCTGAACTAAGGTATGATATCATTGAGAAACAAGCATATGCTCTTATCAAGTCTTTGAAAGCCTTCAGAGTTTACATTCTGCATTCTAAGATAATTGCATATGTGCCCTATGCTTCAATAAAAGATGTCCTAACACAACCTGATGCTGATGGAAGAAGGGATAAATGGATTGCAAAACTAATTGAGTTTAATATAGAACTGAAGCCCACCAAACTTGTCAGAGGTCAGGGCCTTGCCAGACTATTAGTTGAAGAAAATTGCAGAACATTGGACATAAATCTCATAAGCATAGATGCAGAAAATGGTCAGACAAAAACAGAAGAAATAACCGAACCAAAAAGGAATCAGACATTGGTCGAAAATCTAGCTTCTTGTGATTGGTACTCTGTCATAGCTCAATTCTCGTTGAAGCTAGAAGTTCCTCCAGATTTTAGTCCGAGACAAGCCAGAACTATCAAACGCTAGGCTGCTAAATATTGGATTCACGAAAATCTGCTCTATTAGAGGGACCCCTCTGGGATTCTTTTGAGGTGTTTGGACAAAGAGAAATCTATGGAGGTTATGCAACAGTTTCATTCTAGCATGTGTGGAGGACACCATTATTGGAAAACCACAACCCACAAGATCCTCAGAGCTGGGTACTATTGGCCCACCTTATTTTCTAATGTATTTTCATTTGTTAAATCTTGTGACAGGTGCCAAAGAAGGGAAACAATAATTGAAGTCCCTGCCCTTGAAACCAATACATGTAAATGGCCCTTTTCAGCAGTGGGGCTTGGATTTCATTGGAGAAATCAATCTATATTCCAGTGGCCAACACAAATGGATATTAGTAGCCATCGATTACTTCACTAAGTGGATTGAAACAATCCCTACCAGCAAGGTTGATCATAATGTGGTCATGAAATTTTTTATTAAGCATACCTTCACCAGATTTGGTTGTCCACATAGATTAATCATAGATAATGCAACAGCCTTCAGAGAAAAAGAATTGGTGGATGTACAATTCAATGGGTATTAAACTGGTTCATTCCACCTCATACTACCCTCAAGGCAATGGTCTAGCAGAATCCTCTAACAAAAGCCTGATAAGAATAATAAAAAAGCTGTTGGAGAACAATAAAAAGAATTGGGATGCTAAGCTCAAATATGCACTGTGGGCTGACAGAGTGACCATTAAGAAATCCATAGGGAATTCTCCATTCAAGCTGGTTTATGGCACTGAGGTTGTATTCCCAATTCAGTTAACTCTCTCTGTGGGAAAGTTCCTGCAACGAGAAAAGAATGAGGAAGAAGGCATGGCAAAAAGGATAAATGATTTAGCAAAGGTACATCAGATTAGAGAACATCTGGTTGAAAAGTATGTAGCACGTCAGAAAAAGATCAAGGAAATTTTTGACAAAGGGACAAAAATAGATAATTTTCAGGTTGGAGACTTGGTTCTGAAGTGGGATGCACTGAAAGAAAAGAAAGGAAACCATGGGAAGTTTGATGCTTTCTGGACAGGGCCTTTTATCATTCATCAGATTCAAGGGAACAACACCTTCATACTGCAAAGTATGGGACGAAAAGAAGTTTTTGATGGCTCAGTGAATGTGCGTTTTTTGAAGATTTATGTCGTTTAAGGTCCTTCGCCTTAAAATTGTAAATAGGTTTTTTCATCAGTTTTAGTGTAAGGTCAGTAGAATCCATGCCCAATGGAACACTAGGAATTTTGCGAATTGGTTTTCACCAGAAAGGCATTGATCTGCAAGTTCTTGAGACCTCACAGGGAGGATCTCATCCCCAGAAGGAGCCAGTGTTAGCTCTGCCATGTACTTCAGCATTCGGAGGACCAAATACTAGCTTGGCCGTGTGTTTTTGCAAATAGGGAGCTCACAACAATCTGTTTCTTTCTTCTCCTTCATTTTCCTTATACCGCCATAACCCCCCACTATCTATGTTTTCCTCCAAAACCTTGAATAAACCCGCTTTCCCTCAGGTCCCCGGGCCCAAATTTTAAACCCATAAGACTGTGATTGCATGACCACGTGCTGTTCGCAAGCCCTTTCCTGTCACATCAGTTGGAAGCCAGTGTAATGAAACCCACGCCGTTCGATCATCTCTGCTGTGATCAGACGACATTCGCTCCTCCCGCTATCGCAAACTAACCAAGTGATAACACATGATCAAAGCGGTTTCTGCCCTATCACATCCGCCACGCGTCATCGTTTGGGCGGAATCACACGGCTTTGTACAATTACAGCCATAGGCCCTAAAGTGGTGCGATACATACCGCTTACCGCCCACTCGCCCGTCCCCGTGCGTTAACTCTCCATGCACCTTTTCCACCCGATAGCCGTTGGATCTGTCCACCCTAGATCCAACGTCCTGTGATCACCCCACTCCCATATCTCCCGATATCTTCTCCAAACCAATCTTCGCCATCCATCTGTGTGATCCAACAGCTGATATTGTTCCCGTCATACTCATGCCTCTGCCACACTGTTCACGTCTGTCTCCATTTCATGCTCTTGAAGGATGAAGGTAACCTGTTCGCCTGTACCTGGTGCATTTCCTCTCCAACAACCACATTCAAGAGATAGAATGGCTGAGAAGAAAAAGGACAAGCCTTGAGCAGCTAAACGCATTTATCAGTTATGGAACTTCTTCCATACAACACTCCACCTGTTCAAGAAGGACAACAGAGTATCAGAAAAGATCAAATCCGTTCACTGAAGCAGGCAGACTGCACTAAAAACTCTATCAAGTAGTTAAAGCGGTTGGTGGTCCATTATGACCCCTCCACGCATAGAACAATAAAACATCTTTGTAATCAAACTCTATATATACCCAAAAACACAATGTAATCAGGGATGATGGTTATCATTTTGATGTAAGGTTCAACTTCTGGAGACTGTAACTACTTTGATACTTATTGCGTTTAGTCTTCATTTTCAGCTAATACAAGCTTCTTTTGCTGTTAAGTGATCACTTTCCACTTCTATTCTATTCTAGGCTATGCCTGTTATGCAACTTTCATGTACTTTGGATGTTTTGCATTAGAGTAGCTGTCATCCTACCTCTCCGTTGAAGTCTAGTATGTATTATTGAATGTGTTATGCAGGTTTCTGTTAACTTAGTGCCAGAGAGCTGTCATCTTGTCTATGCATTAGGAAATAGATTTGCAGACCTTTTTACTGGTTGCAGCTGGCCATCACATGGTCTTGTGGATCCGTTGGTGTGGTCAGTATTCTCCATATTTGCCTAATCATCAAAATGTGAGTAATTGGTGGTCTAAAGCCTTATAGTCTGGGGGTGTTCACCCATGTCTAGAGTTAAGCATAGTAGAAGTGGTTATCTGGCTTGAAAAAGCATCATTCCTTCCATTCATCCATTTCCAACATCATGTTGAGTTTGTAATGTTCCCGAGCATCTCTGAGATACAACCTAGGAGAGTTTCTTGGGGTGATAATAGGGAGTGCAAGGGAGTTGCCGAGAATTTCATGATGGAGATCCAGTCGTTCCACCATATTGTTAATCACTGCCATCCAATCACATTCAATCATTATTATTTCCTCGTCAGGATATATTCACACATGTATCAATCTGCTATGGTAGCCAATGATAATTGGAGAAGGTTCAAATTTTTGTGGTGGCGGTGTAACGGTCTTGGGGGATCGGATTATGAGGTGAGGTGAGCAAGCGTGTAATGTAAGATCTTTTAAATGGAGGTAAGTGTAGGATTTCAGGTGGGTCTGTACTATCCATGGTTACCTCATAATTCACATAAGGTGTACTTTGGTACTCATTCAAAAAATTAGACTTCAGAACCTAAAATATCTCACACTTTTAAATGCTTTCTCCCTAAGTTAGTAAATGATAAAACAAAGTTTTAACCAAAATTTAAATAATGCAATTCTATGATATATCATTCGGTATTTATTCATCTACAAAAAAAATGTAAATTTCTCAATAATGTCCTGCTTCTATACTATGTTCAAACAATTTTCTGCACTATGTTTGCGTGCCTACACTAGTCGTGCTTGGATTGATCCTGCTTGCACTGCAATGTGCTTGCACTAAGCCTGCTTGCACTGCAATGTTCTTGCACTGAGCTAGCTTGCACTACAGCGTACTGGCACTAAACTTGCCTGCACCAATCATGTGTGTCCCTGCACCAGGGATTTTTGTTGCATCAAATAAAGAGGGGATAATAAATTTTTTTGATAGAACTCAGTTCTTTGGTTGGATTTTGAAAATTTTCTGAACATACAAGAGAAGTTTTATTTGCCATTCTTTGGTGCTTCATGAGCATGCCTTCTGATCTGACTATATCAAATCCTGCAACTGATCCATGAGGGAACAAAGTGGGAAGGGGTAATTTTCAGAATGGGAAGGAATGTCATAATAGGAATTCCAAGAATAATACTACCAAGGGGGATAAATGAGAATGGGATGTGGGAAAAAATTTAGCAGAGAAAAGAGGGATTTTACGAAATTGGATAGGGATAAAAAAAATTAGAAGAAAAAGGATGGTGATTCATTATGGGATTCAAAAAAGAAAAATAGTGGGAATTATGAAACGGGAAAATAGAAGAGAGGCAAAATTTTACCTTCAAGGCCTACTGTGGTGCCACAAAAGTAATTGCAACGGGAATTAATTATTTACTTGGATAAAAATTTCCATGCTGGTTATCCCAATCTTGGTTAAGGGCTGGGTTCCTTGAACCTTCTTCTTCTTGGTGACAGCCAGCATATCTAAAAAATCAGTAAAATTCCCTTTTTATTGAAATTTTGATCTCTTTGCTATTATGTTGGTTTTCAGGTTGATCCTTCCGCAATCATGTCAGTCAACTTCTTTTCATAATTACAGGAAAAATTTGTATACTTTTCATTTTTTTTGTCAATTTTTTTTTATTATTATTAATTTTTTAATGCGGAAAAGGAAGAATCAAATCTTCAATAGGTTGGTGTTACCACCTACCAACTCCTTTTAGATTGTTGTTGGACTTGCTGCATAAAATCTCCTTTAGTAAAGAGCCGAAAATTGTTGGGAACGGGATCCCCCAAGGATAGTTTTGGGGCTAAAATCCCATGTTTTGGGTCAAATTTTGTAATAAAGTTTTAAAGTCTCTGCATTTTGTGGTCATGGAGTGCGAAGGTGTCATGAGTCATAAAGGGTTGTCAGCCCTTATTTTGTGTAGTGTAAAGTCGGTTGTAAATATCTACCCATGGTCTGCGAATATTGGGATTGTATAAATAGAGCTAAGTAAGTAAGTTGTAAGTATCTTCAAAAGTAAGAAGTCTTGAGCAATAAGGAGGAAGTCTTTAGAGAAGTCTAAGTTTCGGGTTGTAGCATAGGTAGAGGCTATGTAGTTGAGTGTACAGACGCCTAGGGTGGAAGTCCGCCACTGAGTGTGCGGACTCCTACAATTGTGTGCGTAGGGTGGATAGAGTCTGTAATCATCTGAAGATATTAATAAAGAGAAGAATGCTTCAAATTATACGTCTTTGTTTCCTGTTAATGGACCTTGTCATATTGTGTATGAATTTCCTTTACAATGCTTATGCGATGTGTGGATGTATGTAATTATGTTGGTTAATTGAATGCAAGTAAGGATATTTGTTTACGCGGTGCTAACCATGATCGTTTAATAAGATAAGTAAGACACTTAAGATAATTTGGGAATCTATACAATACGCTGCCCTGGCAGTGTGAAAGTACTTGAACCGCAGGTTAAGGCTGCGTGGAGGTCAATCGTACCCCTTTGCAGAGGTACCAAAGAGTGAAATAAAGGACTAGACAGACAGATGCATAGAACTTAATGACCTGCGCGAAAGCAGGAACAGAAGGAATAAGCCGACATCACAGCCATCTTAGGGTGCAGAAACTTGGTTCCAACATCCCCCCATACTGCTTTGAGTGAGACTTCGGTCCACTCTCCGCGGGCTGATGACAAAAGGGCCAATTGCGTAGGGATTTGAATGGGTAACTAACACTAAACCCGGGTCAGGCCCCATGTAGCTAAAAAATGGTTCCTTTGTCGGGACCGGAATCTGCATAAGAAATGTGTGATGTCATATCACTGGAATCCAATTAGGAAAGAGATCGGTGACTGGTTGTATAGGAAGATCCACGAATTCGTGGTGCAGGAGAACAAAATCCACGATTGACAAAGGAACAGTGGTTGGACAAGTACCTATGTATGGAAATCCACGAGATATTTTTTTGTTCCTTTCTGGTTGAGTTATATGAGTGGATTGTTAAGCTAGCAGATAACTAAGGAAGGTGGAGACTTGACGGTCCTATTGTCTGGACCCTGGAGTTAGTACATAGATTGGAAGCCTTTAAGGACAATATCGCCCACGTTGTCGATCATTGGCTCAATTACATCACAGGAGGATTTGTGACTAAATTCATAGTTGATACCTCAGTTAGCTACAACGAGGTGGAGCGACACTTTTTCAAACGTCCATGAGGTAAGTACTTGAAGTTTTTGAATACTTGGATTAAGATGTTAGTGTGTGAAAAATAGGTTATGCAACTACCTTGATGTTCGGGACTACGCAAAGTGGAAATAATTACAAGAACGAAGGAAGAAAAGGTCCTGAATATAGTCCATTGATTTCACCTCCATTGGGTGATGAAGAGGGAGTAGAGCAAGCTTCTCCGCGAAGTGTTATTGAGTTAATAAGAAAAGGATTCCCACGACTGCCACCTCCACCCAAACCACTTTCAACTTCACCACCATCACCTGCAACTTCACCCATACCACCACCACCTCTACCAGAGTTCAGTATGGCAAATTCAGTGAAGCTGCCTTTGTTCAAAGTCTAGGGAAATGAGGACCTGGGCCAGTTTTGGTTCATTATGAAAGCTGTGTGGGAAGTGGTGGGCTCCAATATTGTTGCAATAATGCTGCAACTCCTGGGACTCCCTTCCTTACTTTTATCAACCTGGTAGTTCATAACAAACTTGGAAGCGACGATGTTGTATGCACAAGTACTAGCTCTTGTCGCAGCTGTCACTTGGTCAGCTGGCACAAGCCCGCTAGGAGCTTAAGCCAACTTATATGAGCTCTTAGAAGAAGCTTTTTAATTGATGGATGAAATATAACTCGAAGAAAGCTAATTTATTTGCGAGAAAGAGATTGGAAAACTGAAGGAAAGCGCAAACACCAGCAAAGCCTAATTCTACCAGCTAGTCCTACTGATGCAAAGATGATAATGCAAACTACTGAAAGAGATGCCATTACTTCTATGAAGGTGAAATACATGTGTCTAGACTACCTCTGTCCTAAGAAAACATCTTTTTGTATTTTTGATTAAGTTGTCAGTTTCATCATGCATATGCTTTCACTGTTCTTTACTGTGCAGGGGTGGATCAAGGAGGAGGAATTCTTGGAAAAGGTTGGGAAGGTTTAGAGAGGGTTTAAAGAGTCGCTAACACCCTTCTAGAGAGTTTCACAAAGTTTGGCTGTCAAGAAACCTCATTTGCGAGCTTCTACAGGAAGTTTGCAGGGGTTCTATAGGATGTCCAGGAATTTCTATAGGATGTTCAGAAATTTCTATAGGATGTTTAAAAATTGGATTTTAGAGGATGGATGAGTGAGGGAAGATGCATGAATGGATATGGAGGTAGGATAGGGTCCTGGAGTGACCCAGGGATTGGTGGATAGAGTGGTGAGAAGGTGGAGAAGGCTGACTTGGCTCAAAGAAGGTTGAACCAATGATTGCACAAAAAAGGTAGGGTTACGTGGGCAAAAGGACAGATGTGAGACGATGAACTTAACTAGGAGATGGAACAGATGGCTTTGATGAAGCTTAGGTGGATGAAAGAGTGGTAGGGATGCTCTGCACCGTGTACATTCAACTAGATCCACAAAGTCTTGCAAATACTCAAAGTTCTAGCTAATATAATCTAACAGACAATAAAATAAATGAATAGTAGCTTTATTTGAAAGAGAACCATGTATATCAACTGCGCAATGAAACATTTCAGAGATCTAAATGCATAACCAACTTCGGCAAATGGAAACAGTACATTAAGGATTGCATGGTAAAGCAAACTAGTGTTTTTGTTGCGACAACACAATTACTTCAATTCTAGCTCCTGATCCAATAAGGATGAGGTGAAACTGAAAGTGTTGTTGACCATTTTCTGGAGCTTTTTTCCTGTTATTATCCTACCAATCTATTTTAAACATCTGAAGCAATTATATTCATAAACAGTGACCTATTTAATCAACACAACTAAATCTGCCTAACAGAAATACGTTTCAAATGCATAAAAGGAAAACAACGATGCATAAAGGAAAGATAACAGTACAAAAAGGAAGCCCTAGGCTCTCAGGTTGGGCCCAACCCTGAGAGCTATGGCTCCTATAGAAAACTCAGAGTTCATATAAAATTGGACTGCTTTCCCTTATCAAAAAATAGTCATAAGTCAAGAGTTATGCCAAAATGGCTACAAGAGAACAAGCTAAAGCTAACAGCACTATAGTGCAAAATATGCAATGGTTTCAAAGTCCCTTATGAAGGCTGAGGCCTTAACATTTATACACCACGAGGGCCCTAGCTGGCCTCCTAAATCTATGGGAATTGGCTGTCCAAACTGTGAGTAGACAGTCCCTTCCAAAATCTGCTTGGTTGCCTTCTAGATCCGGTTTTGGTGGCCTTTGGAGCGCAGAGTTTGGGGTGAAGATCCCGAAGAAGGGCTATTTAATGTCATAGACAACCCCCCTACGAATCCTCACCTCAAGCTTGGCTGTCTTCTAGCCCATGATTGCTCGGTTTGCTCCAACATGTGTCAAAAAACCTGAAATAAGCATGTGTTAGCCACCTAGGAAGAGTGACTACCCTTATTCGTACAAATGACATAAACATACTAAAAAATAATGCATAAGCCATGAAAAATTAAGGATTGAACAGGGACTGAACAAGGATAATTAGGCCAAATGAGCCCAATAAGTTACCCAATTTGGGGCTCATCATCACCCCCCTGCTAAAAGGGTTTCTCATCCTCTGAGCAACTAGTCCAGCTCTTCGTCCTTCATTTCTTTGATGGCCTCCCTCACATCCCAGGCTTTTGAAGTAGTATCCTCCTCACTGTCATGGAATCTGGCCTTCCTTTCCACCTCTTCCCACTGCTTATGCTCTTCTTCTTCTATGCCTCCTTCTAACAATCCCAAAAACAAAGGTGGACTTAGCTTGAGGCCTATCTAGCTGGCCTAGAGGTTCTGCATAGACTTTTTGTAGAGAGGCACTCATGCCAAGGCCTCCCTCATCCTAGTTGGAGTGTAATATTCCCTGATTTTGAGGCTGTGGGACAATGTGTTCCACCTACGGGTGTAACCATGAACACAATTGTCCCCCAATAATCACTCCATATCCTCAAAGTGTGCTATGGCCTGAGCCTGCCGATCCATGTACTCTAATAAAGCCTGAGAGTTGGTTTCTAGGTGTTGGTGGGTGGATATCAATGTTGTGGGGTCCCCTGGCTCTGCTCTAATTAGCAGTGGTTCGTGTAGTTCTCCGTCCATGACATTTCTGACCTCTGCCACCCTCTTTTCTTCGTGGTTTAACCATGAGGTCATTGCCATCAACTGCATGTCCCCTACTGTTGTGTTGGGGTCCCACGAGGTTATGTTTGGAAGGGCCAAATTATGAAGGTAAAACTCTGATAGCTTAGCCTTATCTTCCGATGAACTACTGTTACATAAATCCATGAACTGCTGGGGGTTTTAGATTTGGGAGATACGCCTCTGTGCCAATGTGTTGATTTGGAATTGCAGCCACTGATCCCTGAGGTATAGGCCATAGGATTTAGCCGGCTGCCTACATTGCAGAGCTTCCATTGCCTAATTGGCCATGCAGGCCAGTTGTGACTCCTTTTCTTGCATCTGCTGTTTTAGAGATTGTATCTCTAAGCCTTATTGCAATTCCTTTTTCTATAGTTTCCGGTTTAGTTCCTCCAGATCAACTTGCATTCCTTGTTTTCCTTGAGGTTCGGTTGTGGTGTCCTCGGCTGCTGTGTCCTCTTCTTTCCTCTGTCCCTGTAGCTGTAGCTGCTGTCTAAGCAGCTCATTCTCTTCTCTTAACTTGGCCTGTTGGGAGCTTTCCACATGCTGTACTCTTGCCAAATCCCTTTGGGTTTCCTTGAGCTTTTCCTCTAGAGGCCCTATATCTATTACCCACTTGGATTTAGCGATCTTCATCCAAGTGTGGGTTCGTACTCTTTCTTCCTCTAGTGCTAGAAACAGTGGAACTGTGAATTTTTGAGGAATGATTTTGCCAGCCTCTAAGAAGTTATAATAAGAGCCCAGGCTGGGCTGGGGGCTTGGTTCCATGATGATATCGGTCTTCTCCTCCTCCTGTGATGACTTCGCTGCTCTTTCCTCCATCTGCTTAGTCTCTTTCAGTCTAGCCAAAGTTTCCTGTAGAACAGCCTCGACATCCTGTAGAGAGGCTTCCGAGTTCAATTTCTCCATTCTTTCCTTCCATGTGGATGTTTTCCAGCTCCCCTGCTCATAAGTGATGGATGCCTTGGAGGGGGACCTATCCTTTGGTGTGGTAGGAGTATCCACAATAGTGATTGGCTCTTTTGAGGGAGGCTAGGGTCTGCCAGTCTTAATCCTCACACTCCTTCTTGCTTTAAAATACAGAGGAGTCTCCCTCTTTCACTTTTCCTTCTGCTTGGGAGTGGTACTTAGGGTGGCCAGCACAGTTGCTGCCTCCCTAGTTAGAATCTCGGCCGATTTATCCTTCTGCTGTCCTTTTTTCAGACTTCCTGTAGAAAGTCCTGTAGTGGCTGGTTTCTGGCTTCCTGTAGAAGCCGTTTTTAGACTTCCTGTAGAAATGGCCCTCTGGCTTCCTGTAGAAGCAGATGGCACTGTTTTAACCTGCTTGGCTGAGGGTGCTTTTTCCTTTAGCTTGGCTGAGGCTGCCTTAGGGGTGCCCTCACTGGCTTGGGCTTTCTCAGTCCCTTCTACCCTGCCCTGTAGTCTTTTGTCCCTGGGTGTTTGTGTTATTTTACCACCCACTATTTTGGCAGCTTGGCCTTTTTCTTGTGTTCCTTTCTGTTCTTTCTTTGGTTTTTTGCCCAGGGTTTCTTATCCTTTAGCTTTCTTCTCTACCTGAGTGTGCTCCTTCTCCTCGCTGCTGGAGGAATTGAGCTCCTCAGCCAATATTCAGATGTCATCATCCTTAGACATATTCCGAAAAATTTCCCATGAGAGAGGGACAGTGTAAGTGTGGAGTGCATCTTCCACGAGGAGCTTGATAAGCCCATGATGGGCCAGCTGGTCTGGTGTCCCCTCTCTCAATTTGGTGGCACACTCAATTATGGATTGTAGGAGGAAGTAGGGAATGCTCAATTTTTGTTCTGAGGGTAGGTCCATTTGGTGCCTGAGTTCTATTAGCAACCAGAAATGATAGCCATACAAGATGCTAAATTGCCCCTCACACGTAATATACTTCATAATTTGAAGGCTGACTTCACTCCAAAACAGCTGTAGGCTGATTCTTTGAACTCCATTCTTGTCCTCTGAAAATTGTTCCTCTGGCAAAAAGAACTCTTTTTTAGCTTTCTGACCCAATTTTCTCTCCTCCTTATCCTAGGGTACCCCCATCGGTAGATCAGTTACTCTGCTAATGAGCTTTGGGGTGATTCTGAGGGTCAATCCTCTGAAGTTGACGATGGCTAATGTCTTTGACTTCGGCTTCAGGGACCTTAGGAATTCTTCTGTAATTTCATCATCGTGACCTTGAAGCTTGTCACAGAATGTCATCCAGTGTGCATGGGAAAATAAGTCCACAACCTCAGGGGTTTCTTGTAATTTCTTGGAGTCCGAGGGTTCTTTTCTGATAAACCCTCCCAGCATGGTGAAAAAGACTCTGTTTTTTCTTGCGCTTTGAGCAGGAAGGGAAATATAGGTGTGTTTCCTTCTTAGACCGTTAAAAATGGTATCTGCAGTCCTCTTCGTATCAATTCCCCTGTTTTGAAACTTGACTTCTCGTGTACAGAAGGAGGACTCGGGATTTCTCTAAAAAGAGTGCAGAGCTACGTCTCCAACATACACACAGTGATATAAAATTCACAGCTTTTCCACCGGTGAGCCTTGTCAGTGTCTCAATTTTTCTACAGGAGGGATTTAACTCAAGACTCGTGTAGAAAATTTCGCATGCAAACCACGAAGACAATTTCATGCAACGATAAGGAAACGACTTTTGGATTCACAGACAGACTTGCATTTACATTTCTTGTACCCCCCAGCACGTCGAATTCACCACCTTTTGAACTATTTTGCATGGGAAAGTTATGTTCAGGCCTACCTCACTGAGAATTGACACCCTCGACGTGAGCAGTCCAAGCTCCTTCGTATGCTGGGTTTCCTGTAGCGCAACTTCCTGTAGAAATCTTTCCCATCTTTTGGAGGATGTTACGGTGGTTCTGGATGAGTTTGAGCTACGGGAGGATGTTGGAATAGACCGAGAACTCGGGCTAACAACTTGCAGAGAAGAAGGACGCGTACTCGGATGAAAAATGGTTGTAAGTGCGGATGACAGAAGTTTACCATGAGTTATTCGACCAGCCGATTTCGAATTGCTGCAGAATTCATGGCGCGGGGGTGAGCTGTCCCGGCCGATTTGTTGGCCGACGTTTGATCCAGGTGGAGATTGGTGGCCACCTGCCAAGTCCACCTGGACCCCCACCATTGTCTTTCTCAGCATTTTCAGTTTCCTTAATTGTAGCACAACTTACTATTTTTAGCAGTTTTTCGGGTCCTGAACTTCCGAGCCGTTTTGAGGCCCTAAACGACGTTTTTTGGGGAATCCGGGGCAACATGGGTCCATGCAATGGACCGATGTTGCTCGTTCCAACAATGATAGTGCTCGAATAGATCTTTCTAATGAGCTATTGTACTCAAACGGAGATCGTATGCCAAAGTTACGACCCAGGGAAATTGATGTACCAATTTACCCAAAACGGGGCCCACAATTTGGCGTTTCATCTTCTAAGGGTCGGTTTTGGAATGTGAAGGGTTTTCCATTGTTTCTCAATAATAAATAGGCCTTCGAGCCTCATTGTAACAGAAGTTTGGGAACGGTTCAGAGGCATGTAGCCGCACATCTCTTCTCAGAGATAAGCTACCATCGCCCTAGCTGGTTTATTTCCAATTCTCTGGTTGTAAGCATATTTCGGTATTTTCCATTAATGAAATGAAGTATTATTTCCGCTGCATCTCTTTATTTATGGGCATCGCATCTCTGTATTTATGGTTCTCTCTATAATCTATTGCGTTCCTGTTTAAATCTGGATCAGTTCCAACTATGAAAATATACAGAGATAGATGTCTGCAGGAAGAATTAACAGTTCAGTTTCACAGGATTCATTTCCTTAGAACCCAAAACCCCAAATTAAAAACCCTTAAAAATCTTAGTGGGCTAACTCAAATACCTGGTGGATGGGCTAGAACAACTGCCACCACACCTAGCCAACTTAGCAGGGATTTTTAGCTCCGACACCTCACCCAAATGCAATCAACAGTGAAGCCTTCCATATCTCTTGGGCATAGAAACACAAGATTAAACATTGTGCTTGTAAAAAAAGAAGGGTAAACATACGAATAGAATAAATAGACTGTATTAAGATTATTACCTGGAATGAAGCTACAAGTGGAAAACCTCCTCACAACAAGGAGTCAATCCAGAACCCAGATGCGGCTGTCAAAGTTAACCATTGTTGTATTAGCAAGTATAGCATGAAAAGGGTGAACCGAAATGGAAGAAAATGTCCTCAAACGATGAAGGACAGATCTGAAGCTACCTGTTATGAAACCAACTCACAAAAAAATAAAAAAGATAGATCAATGCCTTAGAATTCAGCCTCTTTGAGGGGGCAACCTCCTTTACATTACATTAATGAACAATTCTTGGATGATTCAAATGACAAACCCTCCTTTCTATATATAGGAGTATAAGGAGTACAATATAACCCAACTGACCTAACAATAATAATATAAAGCCACAAAAATAACAATAGAGGGATTCTATGGGGCACAATAATAACAATATGGGGCACAACAATATTAATAAGGGGTACAACTACAATAGTAATGGGGTAATCACTAGTATTATAGGGACCCAACATGCCCCTCTCCTTCAAAAAAAGTTTTGTCCTCAACGCTTGAGTAGTTTTGGATACTTTTGTATAAAATTCTCATCCTCCCATGTGGACTCTTTGGCGGATAAGTTATTCCACTTGATAAGATACTCTGAAATTGATCGATTTCGTAGCTGTCGAGTTCTTATTTCTATGACTGCTTCCGGTTCCAATATAATTTTCCCTTCCTCGTCAAGTTCTGGAAATATTGTTTGAACTGGGAGCTTGTTGCCTATAACCTTCTTTAAACATGAAACATGGAAAACTATGTGCAATCGAGAAGTTGCAGGAAGCTTCAATTTGTATGCCATAGTACCAATCTTTTGCAACACCTTGTACGGACCATAATACTTTGGTGATAATTTATTATCCTTCTTAGCTTGCTTGAGGGACATTTGCTTATATGGTTGTTGCCGTAGGAATACCCAATCACCTACATCAAAACTTCTTTCACTGCGATGTTGATATGCCTGTTGTTTCATTCTATTCAAAACAAGGTTATCCTTTAAGAGTTTGAGGACTTTTTGTTGATGTTCGATGTGATGTTCCACTACCTGAACCTTAGAATTTTCTCTTAAATATGATGTGATGGATGGTGGTTGATACCCATAAAGTGCCATAAATGGGGTCATTTTTGTTGTTGTATGGAAGGAAGTGTTATACCACCATTCA